>CANSZD010002879.1:0-108766 GCA_947648045.1 Beta corolliflora
GGACCTCTGTGTTGTTTGTTAAGAAGAAAGATGGGAGTATGAGGTTGTGTATCGATTATAGGGAATTGAATAATGTAACCATCAAAAACAAATATCCTTTGTCTAGGATAGATGACCTTTTCGATCAATTGAATGGAGCAAGCGTATTCTCGAAGATTGATTTGCGTTCGGGGTATCACCAGTTGAGAGTAGCTGATAAGGATATACCTAAGACTGCGTTTAGGACTCGTTATGGTCACTATGAGTTCACTGTAATGCCTTTTGGGTTAACCAATGCACCTGCCATATTTATGGACTTGATGAATAGGATGTTCCATGAGTTCTTAGATAAGTTTGTGGTGGTATTCATTGATGATATCCTAATCTATTCGAAGAATGAAAAAGAACATGATAAGCACTTGAGGATTATATTGGAGACGCTTAGGAGGAATCAATTGTATGCCAAGTTCTCTAAGTGTGAGTTTCGTTTGGTGAAAGTAGCATTTTTAGGTCACTATGTGTCTAAAGAAGGAGTCTCTGTAGATCCTGCTAAAAATCAAGCTGTGAGTGAGTGGCCAACTCAAAAGAATGTGTCTGATATCCGAAGTTTCCTAGGTCTAGCTGGCTATTATAGGAGATTTGTGAGATATTTCTCGAAGATAGCGAGGCCAATGATCAATTTGATGAAAAAGGAGTCAAAATTCGAGTGGAGTGAAAAGTGTGAGGAAGCTTTTCAGATTTTAAAAGAACGTTTGACCTCCGCACCTGTTTTGACCCTACCTGATGGGAACGAGGGATTTGAGGTGTATAGTGATGCTTCAAAGAATGGTTTAGGATGCGTGTTGCAGCAGAATGGGAAGGTGATCGCGTATGCGTCGTCAATTGAAACCTTATGAGGCTAATTACCCTACCCATGATCTAGAATTAGCTGCTATTGTGTTCGCCTTGAAGATTTGGAGACATAGCCTTTATGGTGCAACCTGTAAGATCTTTATCGACCATAAAAGTTTGAAGTATATTTTCACCCAGAAAGACCTCAATCTGAGGCAGAGAAGATGGTTAGAGTTGATAAAGGATTATGATCTAGACATCCAATATCATGAGGGGAAAGCGAATGTCGTTGCTGATGTATTGAGTAGGAAGTCGAGTCATAGCATGAATGCCTTGGTAGTTCCTGAGGAGTTGTGTCGAGATATGCAAAGACTTAGCCTAGAAATCTTAAATCCTGGGGAGATCGAGGCAAGATTGAGTGCTTTGTCATTGGGCTTGTCAATTTTCGACGAGATCAAAGAGGGTCAAGATGGGGATGAGTACCTAGAGAAGATTAAGGAAAAGATGAAGCAAGGTAAGAAAGTTGATTTTAAGATCCATGATGATGGTAGTTTGAGGTTCAAAGGAAGGTGGTGTGTACCACAAAAATGTGACGAGCTTGAGAGACGTCTTATGGATGAGGGGCATAATACGCCGTATTATGTGCACCCTGGGGGTGACAAGTTGTATAAGGACCTTAAGCAGATCTATTGGTGGCCAAACATGAAGCGTGAGGTTACCGAGTTCGTGTCCAAATGTTTAACCTGTCAGAAAGTCAAGATAGATCATAAGCGACCCATGGGGAAGGTTCAATCCTTAGAGGTTCCTGGATGGAAGTGGGATTCCATATCGATGGATTTTGTGACTGCTTTGCCTAAGACAAGGAATGGCAATGATACTATTTGGTTTATTGTGGACCGTCTGACGAAGTCGGTCGTGTTCATCTCAATTAAAGAGACATGGAAGAAGAAGCAACTTGCGAAGACGTATATTAAGCATGTAGTGAGATTGCATGGGGTTCCAACCGATGTTATTTCAGATCGTGATTCGAGATTCCTCTCGAAGTTTTGGCAAAAGGTCCAGTTAAATCTTGGGACAACATTGAAAATGAGTACTGCCTTTCACCCTGCGACCGATGGTCAGACTGAGAGGACTAACCAGATGATGGAGGATATGTTGAGAGCATGTACTATTGACTTTTAGGGTAGTTGGGAAGACCAATTAGATTTGATTGAGTTTTCATACAACAATAGTTATCATGCGAGTATTAAGATGGCACCTTTTGAGGCATTATATGGAAGAATATGTAGAAGTCCCATTTGCTGGAATGATTTTAATGAGAATATAGTATTGGGGACAAAATTCATTGAGGAGACCGTCAAGAATGTAAAGTTGATTCAGGCTAGAATTCAAGCTGCTCAAGATAGGCAAAAAAGAGTTATGCCACTACTACATTTTGAAGCAAATGCAACGTACTAATGCAACGGTCTATCATAATGCAACACCATATTGCAACGACACACGCTAAAGTAACGATTTGTTGCAACGGGTAGCACTAATGCAACACCTATTGCAACGGTTATACAAAACCGTTGCATTAGATTGTTAAATGCAACGGTTGTTAAATCTATTGCAACAGCTGCCTAATAACCGTTGCAATAGTGCGAGTGGCATTGCATTAAAGGTTGTATAATATAGTAATATACCATACCCATGACCCCCCTCTTGGCTCCCATTTCTATTTTCCCCAAAATCGCCAAAACCCTTAAAGAAGTTTTCGTCTTAGTAGTATTTCTAAATCTCCTAAGTAGTTCATGAGCAGTTACCCAGTTAATCCCTCCTAGATTTCACACGGACTCCGCCGGAAATTCTCTTCCTCGACGGCGCCAGAAATTCTCGTACTCGTCCTGCAAAGAAATTCAGTCACGCAGCACGCTATGTACTTCACAGACGCTATGTACTTCACAGTGAAGATAGGCGGCGAAAATTTTCTCGAATTTCCTTCAATTGGTTTAATTCACTCAGCCTGGTTAGGTTAATTCGAACTTCTACCCTTTCAATTCGTTTAATTCTCAGTTGAATTTTACAAATATTAATTTGTTCCTATATTTGTCGTTGGCTTTGAACTTCTTCCGGTCCTCTCCTTCAATGGGCTTCTTTTCCTTTCGTAATCCTTCACTTCTATGATGGAGTGGACGATAATAATAATGGGAATTTAGTCTTTATTCTGGAAATTAAAATATATCCTTTATTTTCTTAGTTGATCTCTATGAATTTCAGTTTTTTGTATTTATTTTATTTGTGTAATACAGCAGAATGGTGATTAAATTGTAAATTGGTTCCTTTTTTAATTTGAAATTATTCTCTGCATTGTTACTTATAAAATAAAAAGGAAGTAGAGAACTTTGTTTGTTTGTTTTCTATGTGAATGTGTTGATTGTCAGGCATAATAGAAATCTGATGGAGGAAGTATTAATGGCTAAGTTTATAAAGCTTGTGAGAAGGCAAAATAATACTTCATTTTTTATATCTTTCCAGTAAAAAATATGAACACTAAAACGTATGCATCATTGGAAAAAAAAAGACTACAAAGTTCTTGGTATTGAATTATTCATTTAGGGTGATATAGTTATTTGGGTTTGTATCAATCTAAATATGTTTGCTTTCTAAATTTCTTTCCAATAACTTTTGTACAATTACAATATTCATAATTTTGCACCCCCATTATATAATTTCTAGATCTGCCATTGATGCGTGCTACATTACTGATCCGTTACTTGTTTACAATTAGCTTAGTTTGAGTTTATTAGTTAAGTGGGAAACATCTAATGCATTCTTTAATAGGTGCCAGATTCTCTGGTTTAGAGAGCTATGTTTCCAGTATGGAGAATGATGGAGAAAGTGGACACAACTCTCTTTAGTTCTCGCTGTCATCGCTCTTAAGCAGGGTGTTACATGACTTAAAACTAAAATGGGTTGTAAAAGTGATATATAGATCTTGAATAGATAGTGGCACAGTTTCTGTGCACTTTGCTACATCTGTCTAACTTATACGATAGCTAATTTTGCGCTTGCTGTATCTTTGATTATTGCAGTAAACAAATAATAATCTAGATGAAGTGCCAGCTTTAGCCAAGGAATTGCAGGTATACCGCTTCAAGATTTTGGCCCTGTTTGTATGCTAACTGATATCATGAGAATCAGGAAGAAGTAATGCTTTTTCAATTGGTTTTGAGGGTAAACTTATAGCAGACTAAAGGAAGTTAAAGTCTTGCATTCAATTTTTAGTGGCGTTGGTTTTTATAATGGGTAACCGGTAACTAAAGCCAAGAATTTGAATATAACCTGCTTGTATGAGTGGATAGCAAGCTAAAGTCATGAGGCAAAAGCTTCATTTAGCAGATCATTTATTTACATATTGCAACGAAATACTTCTATGTCCCTTAATAATTTTCACACTCACTTTTCTTTTTAGGTAAACCTGTCAAACTTCTCTCTTCATCATATCAACTCTTCCTCTATTATAAACTTCCTCATTCTTTTGTTCTCTACTTCCAAAGAATGCTACTGCCAGGTGATGGCACCTAGTTCAACATACAAGTAACATATACTATTATGTCTATAAATAAATGCAAGTTTTTGTCATTGAAAATTTAATTTATTTTCTGGCTTTTTTTTACAATAATTTAGTTATATTGCACAGTTTGAAGTTAGTATTGACGTAAATGAGTAATTGGGCTCTAATTTGTTGAGATGTGAAGTGGAGCCAATAATTTTGGGTATCTTATTTCTGGTTGTAGACTTAGAACTGCCTACATTATTAGAAAGTTCTTCACATTTTTTTATTTAAGTCTTTTGCATCATTTGATAGCATTTTTCTTAAAGAGATGCTAATGATTGTTCTAGACCTTATGAGATGCTAATGTATTATCGTTCATTTTACAATTTTTCGATTTCAAAGGTATGTGTTGTCTGCTGAGTTCAATGATTGCACAGGTTGAGTCCTTGAGGAAAGGTCGAAGTCTTTTCAGTTATGTTGAAGTATATTATGAGTCTTCTATACCTATCAGGTCTTATATATATCTTAGCTTCATTATGAATGCAATGATAACAATAACATGAAATCTTTCTTTTGGTTTATTATCTCCCCTCTTATTTGTTTCGAGATATGGTTATTGGTTACAGGATTATTCTCACCGGTCCCTACGTACTTTACAATTGAGAAAAGATACACGACATTTTTGGTTTGAGGTAATATTGGATTAATGAGAAAATTGAGATAATTTCTAATTCTGAAAGCCTAATATGAAGTATATGTTACTTGGTGCAGATTTGTAAATGAAATTAAATGCAAATGAACGAGTTGGTGATGCTCACATCAATCCGTAGCTGTAGAGACTCATATTGTGCTTTATTGAGTTATATGCTTCAGATTACTTATACCAGCAAGTGCTGCAGACTATGGGAGTATTTTTATTTGAAGTGACTGCATATCGTGCTCAATTTTAAGACTGGTTCATTGGAGTATTTTATATGTAGAAGTTGTCTTGAAGAGGATTGAGAAACCATGAATGTTGTTTAGTTTATTACTTAATAGATTTGTAATAATGTACTTTGTAAATTTGCCCATAGGCATTAATATTGTATGCATAATTTTTCTTTTGGTTATAAAATTTCAATTTTATTTTAATGTATATAGAGATATATCTATATTGATCTACTACTACTACTAACTACGATGGAATTGGAGTTGCATTAGCTAAAGGCGTAAGCCGTTGCAATAGGTGCTTAAATGAAGCATGATATTTACTAGAGGCGTTGCAATAAGTATACACTTGTGTTGCAATGTATATGAAAGCGTTGCAGTAGATACTAAAATAGGACACAATATGGGTGCTAGAGGCGTTGCAATAGCTATCAAATGGCGTTGCAGTAGATATAGAGGCGTTGCAATATGTTCCATAGCTAATGCAACGACTATTTATACCTATTGCAACGGCTCCGAGGTAGCCGTTGCAATAGACATAAATAACGTTGCATTAGGTCTAATGCAACGCCAGCAACAGCAACGGTTGTTCAACCGTTGCAATAGCTCTATTGCAACAGTTTTTGGCTCTATTGCAACGGTTTTCAGGGGTTGCAATAGCTCATTTATGTAGTAGTGTGCCGATTTGAAGCGAAGAGAAGACGAGTTCGAAGTAGGTGATAAAGTGTTTATGAAAGTATCACCAACTAAGGGTGTGATAAGATTTGGGAAAAAGGGAAAATTAAGTGCCAAATATGTAGGTCCATATGAGATTCTACAAAGAATTGGGAAGGTAGCTTATAGGTTGGCTTTGCCAATGGAGTTCGAGAAGATGCACGATGTGTTTCATATTTCCCAACTCAAGCGTTATATCCCTGATGAGCGTCATGTCTTGGAGCCTAAGAGAATCCAGATTGATAGTAACCTCACATATGACGAAAGGCCTGTGAAAATTCTTGATAAGAAGGTGCATAGTACGCGTAATAAGAATGTCAATATCGTGAAAGTGCTTTGGTCGAACCATGTGTCCGAAGAGGCAACGTGGGAAGCTGAAGCTGAAATGAAGAAGAAGTATCCAGATTTATTCCTTGAGGTGAGTTACGAGGGCGTAACTCGTTTTCTTTAAGGGGGGTAGAATGCGATAGAATTTCGCGCTTTTTACCTATTTTTATGGTATCTTAATTCATTTTTATGCTTATTTTGGCGATTTGCACATATTGGTGCAAAATAAATAAATTCTCCGCATTAGAAAATGTGTTCATGAGTAACACAAGGGTTTTTAAAATGGCAAAAGAGTGCACATGAGTGGCACAAGTTTTTCTCCTTTGAGAGTTGAGTTAAAAACTTTTGAAAATGTGTGAGTTTTTGTGTCAAGTTTCGGGATGAAACTTCTTTTAAGAGGGGTAGACTGTAATCCCCCGTAAATTTATGGGTTTATAAATATATTTTAATGTATAGTTATTTATATTTAAATATATTTTAGTATTTTAACGATTTATTTCTTTAAGGTTGACTATTTGAAAGTCAAAGAAATTATTTTAATGATTTATGCAAGTCAAATATTTTATTAAAGTCATGCTTTGAAAAGTATTTGAAATGTTTGAAACACTTATTGGATTTAGAAAAGGATTTCTATTTGGGTGTGAGGAGCCCAAACACTCTTAGATTAGGAAAATGATTTATAATCCTAGCCCATGTATCCTTCCCTAAGCCCACAAAGAGGAAACTATTTAAACCCCAAAATTTTCCCCACACAACTTTATTTTCTTTCTCATGCTTCCTCCCACATTTTTCGGCTTTCTCTCTCTTTTCGTTTTTCTTTTTTTTTTTCGTTCGGCTCTTCCGTCCACCGCCGGACGTCGTCGGCCGCTGCTGCCGTCGTGCTGCCGCCAGTCTTCTTCCTTCCTTTTTGCTTTGGTTTGGTTTCCTTTCTTCCTCCTTAAGTTTTATTCAAAGATTGTATTTTTAGGGATTTGTTTTAATAAGTTTATGTTTAAAAGTTGTGATTTGATGATTTGATTATGAATCTAAGATTATATAAATTATGTATTGACGAAATAAAATTTCAGATTTATTTGTTATGTTAAAATAGGGTTTAAAAATATTAAAGCATGGATTTGTAGGATTTTAAAGGTTGGAAAATCATAGTATCATGTTATAATTTATGGTTTTGGGTTTTCTAATGATTATAAGCATGTTTAAATATGTTTAAAAAGAGTTTTAGTGCATATTATGTTGCTGGAAATTTGGAAAGAGTATTGTTGATGGAGTTTTTATGATTTAAACATGAGTTTTAAGGGTTTTTAATCATCTAGTATAGTAGTACTATATTAGGAGGTTGTACTAAGTAAGTTTTAATGGTGGGAAAGGTTTTAAAACACTTTTAAGAAGGGTTAAAGTATTTTATTTTTGCTGTAAATTCATGAAGGATTAATTATGGATTTATATTGGTTATTTTAGGCGGATAATTCTCTCTAGGCGACTTTTAAGTCTGTTATAGTGGCATTTCAGTTTGTCTACACAATGTACGTACATACTTATGTGTTGATTGATGTAGTATCATGATTTTCAGAAGGAAAGTTATGTAGTATCATGTATAGGACTATGTTGAGTTCATATAAGATTTCTATTATGTTGGTTTATGCATGTTTTATGCTGTGGTGTGAACATGTTGAATATGAGATTTATATCATGTTTGTATGGAAGATTGATGCCAACATGTTGGTTTGGAACTTTATTTTTATTAATTCACATGGGGGAATTTATATGTTTATTAGTATTGGATCATGGTTGATCATTGTTCCCTTTTGAGTATTTCACTTCTTTATAAGGACCGAGGGCCTTATTTGGTAAGTTGATATTTTATACCTATGAAAGGTAATTTGGTTGTTGGCTAGGCTCAACAAATAAAAAAGATTGGATTAAAGCTGAAATTAATCTTGGCTTGTTAAGTTGTGTGATCACTTATCTAATCCTAAGATAAAAAGAAAGTTTTGATTGTTTGTTGATTATTATTATTTGTGTTGCTTGTGAGTCATAACAAGTAATAACTGGAAAATCATGTAAAGTGGAACTGGATAGCAATAGCTTAGACTGGTGCACGTCTGAAGTGTTGGACAATTAGGAGTTGGGGTACATGGTGAGCTGGCCATGGCTTTTTCTGGGGCCGGATTGATCACCGTGTCCTATTTTCATTTAAAAAGGTTCCTCGATATCATAGGTCATGGGAATACGGAATCGCGCGCGTATTTCGTCTTCCAAAGGGAAGGCTGGTTTTAGTTAGACAACTCTGTCCATTGACTATTCCATTTAAAGTAATAAGAATGTTGTTAAAGTTTAGTTCAGTAAAAGTTATATGCAAGTTATTATACTATTATTTATTTCTGCCTACTATTTATTAGTATCATATTAGGATTGTTTATTTATTTAGTATGTAGTACTCAGCTTTGCTGATTACGTGCTTTTGTTGTGTATGTTGATCATGGCTTTGCCTTATTGATCCTGTGATGACCCATATTGGTGAGCAGTCTCTAGGGATCAATAGTGCATTGTCTATCTACAGGTTTGAAGATGATGCATCATTGGGATCGGGAATTTTGGAGAGCTTGTGTAGTTTATTTATAATACTTTTGGATTATACTTTTCATCGTTGGTTTGGTTTAAGTTGACTTTGGTTTTGTTGGTTTGGTTTTAAGTGGACTTGGTTTTGTTGGTTGGTTTTAGAGTTGACTTATTGTTGACTTCTTGTTGACTAAGTTTATTTTTAAAGGTTATTATTATGTTTTATGCTGCAAAATTCTGAATAAGCCGATATGTTTTCACACGGGCGATAATACTTTGATAATTCTCTATGTTTTATATTATAAAGGTATTTTAGAAAAGAGAGAATTGTCGGGGTGTAACATTTATGGGCTTTTTTTTAAAAAAAAATTGAAAGAGCGGGCTTAAAATGTTAACAGCTAGGGTTTCTCACAATCTGCTCTCCCTCATTCTCTATCCACTCCCTCATTCTCTCACAAATCTCACGTCAACCAACAATCTCACAATCGCCTCCCTTCGCTCTCACTCTCCTCCCTTCTCTCACACCCTCCTCCCTTCTCCCTCCTTCCCTATCCGGCGGCAGAACAGACACGCAACGACGCATCAACACAACAACACGCAACGACGCAGCAACACCACAATTCACCGGAACGAACAACACCACGCAGCCACCGGAATGAACGAAGGAGAGAGAATGCGAAGGAGAGAGAACTCCCCACGCAACAACACCACGCAGCCACCGGAACGAACGAACGAACGCAGCCACCACAATTCACCGTCGTCGCCAATAATTGGTTCTAGATTCAGGGTTAGTTTAATTTTTCGGTTTTTAGTTTAATTTCTTAATCTTTGTTTTGATTATTTTTCATGTAATTTCAGATCTAGAATTTCTTCTCTTTTTTGTATTTTAGTTCCGAAATTTGAATTTAGAGTTTTTTCTAGCGATTTAGGAGCGATTTAGGATTTTGTTTCAGATTTATTTATGATAATTTATCCAGATCTTGTTGATTTAGTTTCATGAATTTATATTTCGTACTGTTCTTTATAATTTCGTACTGTTCTTTATAATTTCGTGATGTTCTTTAGTTTCATGAATATAGTCATAATGAACCACATTCTCCCAAAGTTGACCTCTACTAAATATCGATTCATTACATATTTTATGCCAAAGAATAATGATATAATATTTTTATACATCCTAAAAATATTTAGTCTAAATTGGTTCAGGAAACACATAAAAAGACTAATTTTTAGTGACAACTTATTATGCAATCAATATTACAAGGAACCTAATAGGTTGTCCAAATTAATCTGATTAATATTAGAACATTTCTTTAGGTCTTTGATTAGCAATTATAACATGTGGGTGATAAAAGCAATAATGTAGGACAATCATATAATATGAACAGAGTGATCAGGCAAGCATATAATAATGTATGGAAATAAATAAAAAGAAGAAAAGAAAACATTGCAGGGAGTTAGTATAATATACAATACTTACAATCGCATGAATTTGTTAACAATCTACATCATGAATAGAATGTTAGTAACTTCAAGAAAATAATAAAAATAAATAAAGAAACAAAATAAAGTTTGTTAATTTAGTTGACCCTCAGAAATTATACCACCGTCCGGGGTCGTTGATTTTTACGAATCTTGAAAAATTGAACGTCGAACAAGTCTTATAAAAAAGTTTGTGTCTTGCATTATATATTGCGTGAAACCAAGTATATGGTTTGTGGTATTTATTTTATGCTGCGTTGGTGCTGTTGAACGATGATGATCAATTGACGAAGTTGGATGATGGGTCGTGAGTGTAGGTGATTCGTTAGGACGAGGGAATATTAGGCCTTGGTATATCAGGCGGCGAAAGAATTAGATGGTGATGAAGAATAGGTGATGGTGATGATCATGCGCTTGGTATGAATCAGGTAGGAGGAATTTTGCGATGATTAGAAGATGATGAATGAGGTCAACGGGGATTTAATTTTGTGAGAATTAGTTTAGGCGGTGGAAATATGAGTGAGCCGCGCCGTGTATCCATTGTGAGGAGATGAGAGAATCTCTATTATATAAGGGAAGGGGGGAGTTATGGTGTCCCCGAATGAAGAGACTATTTTACCCCCCTTCCCTTTCTAAATTACAAATTCGTTCACATACAAACCAAAGCGGGGCTTCAAACAAAAATACCGGAAATAAAATTATAACAATCACTCACAAGTCAACTAAAATCATAGAATTGCATAATTTACGTTATACAAATCACTCAAATGAGGAAACTTTACAAAAACTAAAAAATTCACTTACAAACTACAACCAATACACTACAACAACGTCAATACATACTCACAAAAACATTCACAAAAATTCATTTACAAATTACTCTGTTCTCAAGAACCATTCACAATTACATACTCACAAAAATTACTAATTCACTACAATCTCAATACAAATTGAAAACTGAGAAAAACATACGATTTTGACGGGGATATCACACATTTGTCCATTAGCGATTTGCGAACTTCCAAAAAGGTACATAATTCTTTTAATCTTGCAAGTTATTTCAAATTAGTTGAAAAAAAATAGCAACTCTTATGTTCGAATGCATGTTCAATTATATCATAAAAAAGTTGACAAAAATGTTGAACACAATTATATAATAACTGAGCCACCATAAATGAAGACAATTGTCTACAAGTATTAACGCATTCATACTAACAAAGTAAATATGAAAATTATATTAGTCAAATATTTTATCAATTAATACATAATTAAGTACTCCGTATTACATTAAAACTGTAAAATTCAATCAGTTAACAAAGTGAAATAGTTTCATTAACAAATATTATATTACAAACATGACATAATATGTAAATGCAGACATGACAAACCTTTTGCTAAACAAACAATCAAATCAAAGAAATATATTGTCAAATTTTTAATGACATAACACCCAATTCTTGACTTGAAATGAAAGTGTCCAGTTTCTTCACAATCTATGAAGTAGTGTACTTGATTCAAAAATCAACTAAAAAATTATAATATTAGAAATCATAAATAAATTCAATAAATTTCTATTTTGTTCATAGAATTTAACTTTGAAAAGTAAAAAAAAAGACTGGTGAGAGACTTAAGTGACAGAGACTAAACCAATCAAATTTTGCAACTAAAAACAATTATACTTCGTATGTCTAATGTTTAAATTTTGACTCTTACTTATGTCGAGGAAAACCGAGTTTTTGTCTCGAAAAAAATCCAAGCACGCATCGCGTGCAAAAAATGCTAGTCATTATATAGGTTTAGGTAGTTGGGATGCAATAGGTTTTCGAAAACTAGTAGATCTCTAAAAGATTTTAGAAAATAAAAGATTTTAGAAAAGAGTTAGTAAGAGATATTTAAAATCACTTTGGAAAAAGATTATTTTTATTGAAAAAGATTATTTTTATTGAAAAATATTTTAGAAAATAGTTAGACAAAAGATATTTAAAAACACTTTGGAAAAAGATTATTTTTATAAAAATATATTTTTATTAATAAAACTAATCAATGTAATTAATTAATTCTATTAATTAAATTGGGCTAGAAAAGGGGTTTTATAAATTGGGCTTTCATAAAAACTATTTTTAAAAGGTTTTCAAAGATGGGCATTTAAAAAGTTATTTTAAAACGTTTTAGGAAGTGGGCTTAGTAAAATTAGTTATAAAAAAAGGTTTTCGGAAATGGATTAATAAAAAGGGTTAGAAAATAGTCTTGGGCTTAAAACATTTTATTTTAGACTCGTTCTTTATTCTTTCCTTGATCCGGACCAATTGGAGCAGGGTATTGGTCATCATAGGGTACTAAATGGGGAGACACGATTATGTGTCTACAGAAGCCCCCACTTTGACTGAGGTTCAGGAAACCGATAGTCAAAGTATACGGTGTCGGGACGGAGAACGATTCTAAACGCTCTGCAGTTTAGAACTGATCTATAATCGTCGGTCTCTGCAAAGCAAAGTTAGTATGCAGGACAATAACTACAAGCAATCTGATTACCTGCAGAAGAAGATGTTTGCAGATAGGTGCGAACAACTCAGATAAAACACACAATGATGCAATAATGCAAACTTAGACTCTCTAAGGATGCACGAGACGCTATGCAAGGATTACGGTTATGCAAAGCTAAGGGATGACACGTCATGCAAGGTCAGGGTTATGCAAGACTAGAATGTATGAAATGCAATGCAAGGTCAGGGTTTTGCAAAGCTGCAATACAAGGTCAGGATTTTGCAAGGCTAGAAGATGTGGATATGTAGAATGATAGAATGATCAGAAATAGATAGAATGATTTTCGAAAATCGTTTTTAGTAAACAATCGGGGTTCGTAAACGAGGTCCGCGGATTACAACTTCTCGGGAGTTTGATTTGAATTGGAGGAACCACCACACATAGGAAGCCCCCACTTTGGGTGAGCTTGCCTTGAATTAGGCATTATGAGCCTTGATTGAAATGTAATTGATCTGATATTGGAATGTAGTTGATCTGTCTTGAACGTTGAAAGTTATCGATGGGGATTGTACTGGGGATTCTTCTTTGGGAAGATGATTAGGCAAAGTCAAATATCGCCAGAAACCATGGAATTGTCGGAGAGTCCTTCGGGGAAAAGGAGAGCTTGGATTGAAAAATAAAAAAAAGTTGAAATTTGTGACTCAAATAAATGTTGGTGGGAAAAGGTTTTAACGAGGCTAGGTTCAGACTCGAGTCTATGTCGGGATCTAGAAAGAGATTATGCTCCCAAATTCTAGAAAGTCAAATCATTAGACCATGACTAATTTTTATTCTATTGAAGTGGTCGGACCTCGAGATGAGGATTCCTACGTATCCTTGCGGAATCAGACCATTCGTAGTTCTGGATCTGATTTCTTTTTTTATTATCATTTTTTTTGTGCCCTATCTTTTGCCTAGGCCGCCCTTTCGGGTTTTCAACCTAGCGGGCTTGAACATACCTTGGAGAAGGAGTTAGGATTGATGAAAGGATTATGAATTTGGATTATATGGATTAAAGGTTTGATGAATCGAAGGGATTTGAATAAGGGGTAGAACTTGTGTGCAAGCCCCCTAACTTGACTTTTTATTTGCCTTTGGCTCTTTCTTTTTTCTTTTTGTCATGTGCGTTTTTGCTTTTTTCATTTTTTTTTTCACTTTGAATTTTTTCACTATTGATTTTTTTGTAGTGAGGCTTGCACACAAGTTTGGTTTAGGGTAGTGGAAGGCTTGAAGGTTATTTGCGGAGCTTTGATTTTGAAAGGTTATTTGGTTAATGGAGATGATGGTTTAAAGGATTTTTGATTGGATTGCATGGATGGCTTATGGAAGGTAATAGAAGGGAAGGGGGAATAACTCCTGATCCAAAGTATGTCCTCTTTTTTTATTTTTCTCTTTTTTTTTATTTTTTCAGATCTCTTTTTATTATTATTAGTCAAGTTCATTTAGGTGATTTGAGTTTCATCATTGAATTAGAAGCATAGATAAAAATGATGGAAGGCCAATGAAAATGAAAATGAAAATGCAATTATTTTATTAATCAGAAATAAATTAAACAAGGCTTATTAGAAATAAAAACCTAAGTGACATAGACTCGACTAGAAAGGAAATAAAGGAGCTAGGGGAGGGACTCTCCGACTCAACCTAGAAAACCAACGCTAAATGACTAAGCCCCTTGCATTATTTAGGCATTTTCCAAGGGGTTGCCACTATTGCTGACTTTTGATGCAGGCGGAATTGGCAATCTACCATCTTCAACCATATCCTGCAGATGATGCTTCATAGTCCAGCGTTGCGATGTCAGATGCCCATTCCCTTGATGATACTTGCAGTAGGAATTGGGGTTCCACCTACTGGATCTCTTCTCCAAAGAAGGGTCCGGAGTAGGGCCAAGAGGCTGAAGTGCTCCTTTTGCATGAAGCCTAGTGAAGGCTTCTTCTAGAGACATGCCCAAAGGAGTGAATGTCCTTTGAGGTCCTTGATAGCCTTTCTTGTCAGTAGCTATGGCATTGACCTCATTGCTTTTGGAACTAGAAAGGTCATTGTTACTCTTCTTGAAAGAGTTATTGTTGTTGTTGTTGTTGTTGGAACCCTTATTCTTATTGGCCTGTACCTCCTCTTCAATCAGCAGGCCTACCTTATAGAGCTTCGTGAAAGACTCTATAAGTTGGAACTTGATATGATCCCCATATTTGGGCTGCATGTTACGGATCACGAACCGGACTTGATCCTCTTGGGATGGCCTGTTAGTCATTTGTGCAGCCTTTTCCCTCCATCTGTTAAGGAAGGTGACAAAGTCTTCGTTGGAATTCTGCTTAGTTAATTCCAACTCACGAAGGTCGATGGGAAGCTGAGTATTATAGATGTATTGCTTGTGGAACTATTCTCTGATGTAGTCCCAGTCATCCAGCTTGGCTTTATTTAGTGATCTGAACCACTTGGATGGATGTGCATCCAAGGTTAAGGGAAAGACATAAGCAAACAGGTCCTTGCTCATGCCCTTGAGAGCCATAGAGATGGAGAAAGCTCTTAAGTGGTCATCTGGGTCTTCGACCCCCTTGAATTTTGGGAGGTCACCCAATGTTACCTTTTTAGGGAGTTTTTCCCTCAGTTCAGGATCAATTATGTCATGGCTATGAGCCTGACCCTCGAGCGCAGGAATTGACTGGATCAATTGCTCAAGTTTTTCAAACCTCAAATCTGTGTTGGTTTTGAATGGTGGTGGAGCGTCGCCTTGCTCGTCTTCTTCAGTTAGCTTCTCCCTCAGTGCCTTAATCTCTTTGTCTTGGTCCTCAAGACGTGAGTTCATCAGTTGAAGTTGGGCCATAATGGCATTGAGCTATTCATTAGTGTCCCCCATTTCAGATGATGCTTCAGAAGAGTCAAAGGATTCGTCTGAAAATGTGAGGATGCGTTTGACGAGTCTAGGAGTAGGTCGACCTTGTTGCCTCTCTGTCGGACGTTCCCAAGTTATAATCTCACGACCTGTCCTGAACAGAAATCGAATGGACCTCGTAAATTTTTAGAAATGATGCTTTCGAAATGAGAAATGGAAATGAGGGATGGAGAAATGAAAATGAAGATGAAAGTGGAAATGGGGATGAAAAATGGAAGGTGAAATGGAAATGAGAATGATAAAAAATGGGTATGATTATGATTATGATGGTGACATGGACCTAACTATATGCAGATGCAAATGACTGGACTGGACTGGACTATGCAAGCAGACTGGACTAGACTTGGCAAATAGACTGACTCAAAAGGATTGCTTACGCTAGCTTCGCTAGGCTTAGGAAAGAATTGGCTTCGCCAGAATTGATGATTTGATATTGCTATAGATGTAAGGTAGGAGTAGCTTCGCTAAACTCGGAGGGTGCCTTTATGGTCTTGGGGATGACTAGCTTCGCTAGGTCAAGGTGTCGTTATGGACTTATAGGGTGCTGTTATGGACTTAAAGGGATGACTAGCTTTGCTAGGTCAAGGTGCCGTTGTGGTCTTAGAAGGATGGCTAGCTTAGCTAGGTCAAAGGGGTACCGTTATGGTCTTACAGGGATGACTAGCTTAGCTAGGTCAAAGGGGTGCCGTTATGGTCTTACAGGGATGACTAGCTTAGCTAAGTCAAAGGGATGCCGTTATGGTCTTACAGAGATGACTAGCTTAGCTAGGTCAAAAGGGGGGGTGTCTTTATGGTCTTACAGGGATGCTAGCTTTGCTAGACTTAAAGGGGTTTGGACTTCGTCCTATATGAGTTTGGAATTGAACTGGATTGACTTTGGAAATGAGTTGGGCCTTATGTGGACCTAATTCTGGACTTAGTCCTATATTAATTTGAAGTTAGACTTGAAGATGCACATGGACTTGACATTGGATAGAGTTGGATTAGACTTGGACTGGGATTGACATAGACCAGGGTTCACATAAAGATGCGAATGGGCCTAGATTTTGACAGGAGCTAGACTTATATGGGCCTAAGATGGACTCTAATGCTAGCGGGCCTAATATGAATGCATGGACTCGAATTAGATGAACCCTATATGAATGCACAATGAACTCTAATGCATATGGGCCTAGAATGAATGCAAGTGAATTGGGTCGATTGGATTGAATTGGATTGAAGGTGTTTGGAATAGGCTTAAAAATTTTCGAAATTCATTTTTGAAAGTAACCCCTTGTTTTATCTTTTGTTAGGAAAAGATGATGGATTAATTTTGAAAATATTTTTTTTTTTGAAATGTCGTGTATGATGATGATTAGTAAATGTTTTCGAAAAGGGTAGAATAGAATATGGTGTAGGATTGATCTTGAAAAATGTAAGTGTTTGAAGTTGATGAATATGGAAAGGTAAGATTGACAGGGATAGCAGGGATGAAATGGAGAGTGTGGATGCAATGAGACTCCTAAATGCCTATGAACTCTAGTTATGCATGGAGTGCATGAATGATGGACTATGCAATGCAGAGGAACTCTAGTATGAATGTAATCTTAATTGACAAATGACTTCAGAATCCTATACTTGATAAACTTCTAATGACTTTAGAATTTTAGACTTAGTAAACTTTTAAGGATGCTAGACTCCTAATATGCATGAAACTCTAGTGGACTTAGACTCCTCAAGTGAATGAAACTCTAGTGGACCTAGACTCCTAAAATGGATGAAATTCTAATGGATTTAGACTCCTAAGATAGACAGAATTCTAATGGTTTTAGACTCCTATAATGCGTGGACTGTCTATGGATAATAGACTTTTAAGATGGATGGGACTCAAGCAAATGAAGACTTCTAACATGGATAGAGTTAGACGGGATTAAGAACTCTAAATGGAGTGAAACTGGATGAACCTAGACATATGAGCTAGATGGACTTCTAATGGAGTTAGAATTCCTAGGTGGATGAGACTTTTACAATCCGGTGGACACTAAAAATCCTAGAAGATATGCACGTAAAGGATGGACATACATGAAAAGATAGAATATCGGATGATGGATGAATTTTTGAAAAAGATATGATATAGGAAAAAAAGATGGAGATTTTTTTTGAAAAAAAGGTGGGGATAGAATTTTTGAAGTAGATAGGAGATCGAAGACGGGATGGAATTTTGAAAAAGATAGGATAATAATTTTTGAAGAAAAGACGAGGATGAATTTTCAAAATAGATGGGAGATCTAGTTTCTGGAAAAAGATGAAGATAGAAATTTTGATATAGATAGGAAAAAAGGTGGAGAGATTTTTTTATTTTATGATGAAAAAAGATTATAGGAAAAAGAAACCTAATTATCTTAATTTGGGGACACACGGACAACATTGGATACTAAGCTTAACAACAAGCGTGAAGTGTACGCAAATACGCAGCAATAATGTTTAATGACAGATGCGCTGCGCGCAACGCTCAAGCAAGACACGCGATTGACAGGCGCGATAAGGAGGAAATAGCGCTGCACGCAGAGTCGAGGACTGCACGGGACGCAGACGTATTGCGTCAGACGCAGAGAGTAGCCTGGGCCGTGGAGCGCAAATTAATTCGAGATTTTCTGTTTTACTCGTCCCGTAAATTCGCTCGATAGTTTAGACTCGAAACATCGATAATACTAAGCACCAAAAGCACGCACACATAAAGATGCACAAACAGGATAATATGTAAAGTTCCAACCTAAAGTCAAGTTTTACGTTCAACTATAGTCAGGCTTAGGTTAAGGCTGAAAAGGGTCCATGACTAAGAGATTGATCCCACGCTTCGTACCCCTGCTTAAAGAGGTGGCCACGTGTAAGACGAACTCCAGTCTCAAGTCAGGAACAAGAGAACAATGCCATGGTTGGGTAGGTTTGCTTATGACTAAGATCCAACACTATCGCTCAGGAAGCTTTTTGGAAGGACAAAGCGCAAACCCCCGGGGGTGACATCACACATAGAACATGTGCTAATGAGGCAAGGTAGATTGTCCTTATGGTGGCTGAATAGTAGCCATGCATATGCAAAACTGTATATTATTATAAGACATAAAATAAGAATGAATCGTATTTTTCAAGTTTCACCCACTCATTTTAAAAAAATTAATTTTTTTTAAAAAAATCCTCACCAGTGGAGTCGCCAAATTGTAGGCGTGTTTTTATTTCGCCTACGCGGTGTAAGCGCGTATTAGGTTTGACTACCCCACTGTTAAGGTTTTATTGAAAATTGTTTTGAAAGAAGTCGCCAACAATTCTTTTTAGGAAGAATCATAAACCTAATTGGATATAGGAAAATCATAGGGACAAATTATCCAATGTAGATTTCCCCGTCATGACTCCATAGATGGTCAAAGTGAACCAAAGATTGAGTTCGGGGGTGAGAGTACGAATATAGTCATAATGAACCACATTCTCGCAAAGTTGGCCTCTACTAAATATCGATTCATTACATATTTTATGCCAAAGAATAATCATATAATATTTTTATACACCCTAAAAATATTTAGTCTAAATTGGTTCAGGAAACACATAAAAAGACTAATTTATAGTGACAAGTTATTATGCAATCAATATTACAAGGAACCTAACAGGTTGTCCAAATTAATCTAATTAATATTAGAACATTTCTTTAGGTCTTTGATTAGCAATTATAACATGTGGGTGATAAAAGCAATATTGTAGGACAATCATATAATATGAACAGAGTGATCAGGCAAGCATATAATAATGTATGAAAATAAATAAAAATAAAAAAAGAAAATATTGCAGGGAGTTAGTATAATATACAATACTTACAATCGAATGAATTTGTTAACAATCTATATCATGAATAGAATGTTAGTAACTTCAAGAAAATAATAAAAATAAATAAAGAAACAAAATAATGTTTGTTAATTTAGTTGACCCTCAGAAATTATACCACCGTCCGGGGTCGTTGATTTGTACGGATCTTGAAAAATTGAATGTCGAACAAGTCTTATAAAAAAGTTTGTGTCTTGCATTATATATTGCGTGAAACCAAGTATATGGTTTGTGGTATTTATTTTATGCTGCGTTGGTGCTGTTGAACGATGATGATCAATTGACGAAGTTGGATGATGTGTCGTGAGTGCAGGTGATTCGTTGGAATGAGGGAATATTAGGCCTTGGTATATCAGGCGGCGAAAGAATTAGATGGTGATGAAGAATAGGTGATGGTGATGATCATGCGCTTGGTATGAATCAGGTAGGAGGAATTTTACGATAATTAGAAGATGATGAATGAGGTCAACGGGGATTTAATTTTGTGAGAATTAGTTTAGGCGGTGGAAATATGAGTGAGCCGTGTATCCATTGTGAGGAGATGAGAGAATCATTATATAGGTTTAGGTAGTTGAGATGCAATAGGTTTTCGAAAATTAGTAGATCTCTAAAAGATTTTAGAAAATAAAAGATTTTAGAAAAGAGTTAGTAAGAGATATTTAAAATCACTTTGGAAAAAGATTATTTTTATTGAAAAAGATTTTAGAAAATAGTTAGACAAAAGATATTTAAAAACACTTTGGAAAAATATTATTTTTATAAAAAGATATTTTTATTAATAAAACTAATCAATGTAATTAATTAATTCTATTAATTAAATTGGGCTAGAAAAGGGGTTTTATAAATTGGGCTTTCATAAAAACTAATTTTAAAAGGTTTTCAAAGATGGGCATTTAAAAAGTTATTTTAAAACGTTTTAGGAAGTGGGCTTAGTAAAATTAGTTATAAAAAAGGTTTTCGGAAATGGATTAATAAAAAGGGTTAGAAAATAGTCTTGGGCTTAAAACATTTTATTTTAGACTCGTTCTTTATTCTTTCCTTGATCCGGACCAATTGGAGCAGAGCTTTGGTCATCATAGGGTACTAAATGGGGAGACACGATTATGTGCCTACAGGTACCTATTTATGAAGTCAACATTAAGTTTTCCGTTTATTTTCTTATTTTCACTTCTTTTATACGTATATTAGTTGGGAAATTTTTTCACAAGAACATTAGCTAATGCTCCATTTTGTCCATTCCTTTTAATAAATGCCGAAAAATTTCTCATACTTCTAATGTAAGCCTAAAGAATTGAAAATAAAAAAAACTAAGGGTAAACTTAATGTTGACTTAACGGAGGGGTAAAACATAGAACAAATAAAAAGTTCAAGGTTATAAATTGAAAGGAAAAAAATATTAGGGTCACAATGTAGAAACATAGGAATACCCTATTGAAAAACCCAATATTATTTCATACGGGCTACTTGCTTATACTAACATCTGTTTAATTTCTAAATAAGTACAATATAGAGAAATGTTACACAGACCAATGTTTTTAGAGAGAAAGTTGGGACCACATTTACAAGGTAAAAGAGCAATTTAATTAAAATAAAACAAAAAGATTAAAGAATTAATCTATGTGATTCATCCACCAATCCACCACCCACCTAATATCCCGACCACCACCAACACCACCGCCGCTGCCACCATTCTTTCACGAACACCACTAACACCACCACCGATGCCACCATTCTTTCACGAATACCACCAACACCACGACCTCTGCCATGAATGATGAAAGAACCGAAGAATATGAATTTTTGTAGGTTCGTTTTCTTTGCCTCGCATGCAAATCAAGGGGGGATTATGGATTTTTGTAGTTTTAAACTCCATTTTTTCAGTCTCTTCCCCTCGTATGCAAATCAAGGGGGGATTTTCTTGATAAAAACCCAGATCGAGAAGAGGAAAAAGAAAGGAAGACCCTAAACTCAATTTAATATTGCGGCTGAAAAGGAAAAAGGAAAGAAATCCGGTAGTCTTGGTGTTTAGTAGCTCGTGGTAGTTGATAGAATAACTTCGACAAGTCTTACGAGTCGGCAAAGCCATAGCTAACAAATAGAAGATCTACTAAAAAATTCGGTCACAGGTGGTGGTTGTGGGAGAGTACAATGGTGGCTCAAAGGGGCCGAGTTTAGTTCATAGAAGGGAGAGAGAGATGGGGAAGGACGGAGAAGGGTTTAGGAGAGAGAGGGGATGGTGGTCTAGATGGTGGGTGAGATGTAGGGTGAGGGTGGGTGGTGGTCTGCAATTAGTCAATTGAGGAAGGAGAAAGAGGGGTTGTCATGAGGGTGGGTTGAGGAGAGAGAGAAAGGGGGTTGGATTAGAGTAGTAACAAGGATTAGACTAGTAGGTGATAAATAATTAGGTTCATGTATAAAATTCGGTTTTTTCACCAGGTACGTACCCCTGTGGTATTTCAAAAGCAAAATTGGATTTTAATAATCCAACCTTTAAGCGGTTTTCTTAAAACAGTCCCACTTATGAGTTATTTTTTAATAATCCAACCTTTTGGTGGTATCTTCTCATAATGGCGTGCAAGCACCCCCACTCCTTCCCCCCATAGCCCCCCCCTCCCCCTCCCCTTCCCCCTTCCCCCTTCCCCCCCCCCCCTCCGCGCCCCGCAACCCCCTTATTAAAGAGAATAGAGGTAAGGAAAGCGGGGGAGAATGGCGTGCAAGCAACGATGGAACCACGACGAGGAATGGGACGAAGCTCGACGGGTTTCCGACGAGACTAGTGAGCACGAGAGGCACAACGAGGGAGACACGAGAGAGGAGAAACGCGAGAGGAGAGCAGCAAAGGGAGGCGTGCGAGTAGGAGAAGAAGAGGGAGGGGGTGCGGGGGTAGGGGAGGAGGAGGGAGAGGGGTTGCGGGGGAGGACGGAGGGGGGTAGAGGTCTTTGCGGAGGGTGGGGGGGGGGGGAAGGAGAGGGGCTGCGGGGGAGGGCGGAGGGGGTGGAGGTGCTGCAGGGGAAAGCAAATGGGGATGGGGTGCGGGGGAGGGGAGAGGGGGGCTGCGGGGTGGGGGAAGGGGGCTACGGAGGTGGGGTGCGGGAGTGGGGGTGCTCGTGGGGGAGGGCAGAGGGGGGGAGGGCTGTGGTGGTTGGGTGGTTAAGGTTAGGGTTAAGGGGTGGGGGTTAGGTGTTAGGGGTTAGGGTTAGGGTTAGGGTTTTGGGATTAGGGTTAGAGGGCTTAATTAGAGTTAGAGGGCTTAATTAGAGTTAGAGGGGTTAATTAGGGTTAATGACTAATGGAAACTTGACACCATTAATTAGTCATTAAGGGCATTTCGTGCATTTTATTGAAATAGTAAGGTTACCTGGTGCATTTTTGAAACAACAGGGGTACCCCATGAATTTTGAAATACCACAGGGGTACCAGGTGAAAAACGGTATAAAATTAGTAACGACAATTTTGTGATAAAAGCAAACAAAACTTTTCATTTTTAGCTTGGTAGCACTTATTGTGACATTTTCTAAAATGGGAAACGTTGTACTTATTTAGAAACGGATGAAGTAGTAACTTGAAACGAGAAAGAGGAGTTTTAACTTCTAATACATGTTAATTGGAATTACGTACGAAAAAAGTATGTGTTCATTTAAATGTCAACATAAACTTATAAGAAAATATCACTTGTAATAATGGTAATGGAAAATTTTGACTTGATTCTTCTAAGAATCTCCAGCATCCTGGCCACCGCCACTGTGGAATTGGTCCTTTCCTTCCAATGCAAGGAAAACGTCTCTGCTCTTCGTTTTCGATTGAATCCTGATATTTCCGTCTCCAAACATTACATCCTGCAATAAGGACTCTCTATGCCTTCCATTTCTTTCAGGCAACTGATGACCACTAGCAACTACAAAACCAGCAGCATTCTTTATATATTTGGGTGTGAATTTGCTTTAGCTTGTAACAATAGTTATGGAAAAATTCTTCATATATTCGGGTCTGAATTTGCTTTAGCTTGTAACAATAGTTATGGAAAAATAATATCCTGAAGCTTTTATATTTTTACTCATTTGCTAATTTAGAGTTCTAATTATTGTGTGAATCTTGCTCATTTGCAGACCCGATTTTGAGGGGTGACGGAAAGGGCAACCGCCCACGACCCAAACCTTGAACGGGAACAAAAAAAATTTAAAAAGGCTTAGAATATAAACAAGGAGGTGCCTTGTTAACTGTAAATATTGAAAGCTTGGCCAAGTGATTGTTTTAGCGCGCAGTTTATTTATGATCTTGCAATAGGTCATTAGTTCGATTCTCTCTATGTCATTTTGTAGTTAGTTTCAGTGGCATAATGTGCTTGCTATCTTCTAAACTTAAATTGCCAAATGCATTTTCTTCCATTTTAAAAAGGGTTATCTACTATTTAATAACTTTGTTGATTGTTTCTTTAAAAGATAATGAAAATAAAATATCGGACACTTATATCGTCAAGTTATATTCTTTGCGAAATACTATGTTGTCTATGTACTACTCAAAAGTCCATAACTACAATTATAATATTAAGGTAAAAGGCCCTCTTTATCTTATGTTCCATGGGCCCACAAATTATCAGGATTGATCTTGCTCATTTGGAGGACTTCTGAGTTCTGAGCAACGAGCAAAATTTTGCTTTGGATGTACGATGCTCACGGTACACCCGGATATATGATAAAAAAAGTTGTATATGAAACCAATGGACTTTCCCTTTCTTGTTTCTGATAACTAATTTGCAGCAAGAGGAGTAACTCCTCATGCTTATAAGGTGTTTTTTTCCTCTTATATTCTCCAATATGAGAATACTCATATACTACTTCCGTATTTTATATATTAGTTTACCCCTTTACTTTTTCACGATATTCAAGACGTCCCTTTGATCATTAATATATTCAAATATGTATCAACTAAAATTTATTAAAGCTGATGACTAAAATTTACATATTTGAAAGAATCTAACATGATTTGAGCTCATTATATATCATGAATCATGATATAATAACGTTGTGCATGCATTGCAGAGTTAAAAAACAAATTAGAAAGTAGCAGTAAAACAACATAATTATATTGAAATTAGTTATTAGGCCCGGGCTACGCTCCGGGTAAGGAAAATTTTTATTTATTAATATTATACTTTAAGATGATAACACTAAATGTTATTTGGTCTAGTGGTTAAGACTTTAGTATATGTTTTTGAGGTCTCGGGATCAAACCCTATGCTACGCAATTTCTAATTTTTTTATTGTTGTGGATTACATGGAGTGAAACTCCCCTAGGGAGAGTGCCACGTGGCACCGTTCCTGGTTTAGGCACGCCTTTTAATATATTAACTAATATTTAGGCCCGGGCGATGCCTCGGGGTTTCTCTGTGCTACAATTTAGTAGTAGTTAAATAAGTCATCTCTTATCATTTAAAAAAGTCATCTCATTCATGATATGTATTTCAAAAGTTTTCCATTCATATATCATCATTAATTTTGATTAAATAAGCAATAATAGTATGGTGGAGTGATGGTTGGATCTCCTTCTTTCATACTTGAGGTTGTGGGTTCAAATCTTCACGTTAACAATGTTTCTTTTTTTTACTATATGAGAAAGACGTGGATAGAATGTTATTGAATGAGGGATGATGACACGTGGCACATACACGTTCTTAGGAACACTTTTTAATATATTAGTATAGATAGATGAATGTAATAATCAATAACTTTACAAACCATATTACAGAAAAATGAGCAATAGGTGGAAGAGATTAGCTATAGAATTTACAGCAGGTTCAAGTATTGACTAATTAAGCCAAAAAAGACTAAGTCAAGGAGACCAAGTCATAGAAGTACTATATCGTTTAACAATGAGACGCATGTGCAGCACTGGTGTGCGTTGCGTCACTTGCGTGAGCCATAGCGTGATCGTGGGTGTTAACTCGGAAGGAACTACAAGAGGGGGGTGAATTGTAGTGTGGAACTTATTGCCAAATAATGCGGAATTTAAAACATAAGCAATAAGGAACTCAAAGTACAAGAGAGATTTTTACGTGGAAACTTCTTGTCCCAATACAAGAAGAAAAACCACGACCTCCTCAGGATTTAAACTCTTCACTATAATAGGGAACCTCCTCTGTTACAACCTATTACATGCGCAAGTTCCACTCAGAACTCCAACTCTCTCACAAGTTCCATTAGGAACTTTAGCTCTC
Source organism: Beta corolliflora (assembly GCA_947648045.1). Taxonomy (NCBI): domain Eukaryota; kingdom Viridiplantae; phylum Streptophyta; class Magnoliopsida; order Caryophyllales; family Amaranthaceae; genus Beta; species Beta corolliflora. Next base: position 25,840 of record CANSZD010002879.1, read on the forward strand.
TAGACTTAACTCTAAGTCCCTTAAGAGTTCCCACAACTCTTTACAACAGGTTTACTCAAACCCTTTACCCCTGGATAGACTTCACCCCAAGTCTACGCATAAACAATAAGAACTTACCCAAGTTCCTCACTAGAACTTGATAAAAGAATTAACTCAAACCCTTTACCAAGTTCCCATTACAAGAGTTCACTCAAACCCTTTAACCCCAAACTCAAATACATACGCTTGATAATTTGGATTAACTCTAGTATATAGAAACTGAATAACTGTAAAGGAACATGGCACTCGTAGTAACTTGGAACTCACAGAAACTGACTCAAAACAAGGAATAGAAAATATAATTCTTACTGTAATTTTATTCCTTAAGCCAGACCTTATGGAATGACATAAGTCATACACTTTGGAAAGACACCAGTCAGACAACTTAAAAAGAATACATAAGCTTCTATTTATAGTACGTTCAAAACTTGAGCACCACTTCCACTTATTTCTCCACTAACCCATGATAAGTTAGTTGGGAGAAACTTGGGGAAGAAGCAGTCAACTTATTGGGCACAACTTATGTCACGTTTACAGTAAAGCAGTTAGAGTAAAAATAGGAAACAAAAAGAAAATAAATACTTGGAGAAAAAGCAACGTTTTATCAAAATATAATCCAAGAGCTTTTTTTCCAAAACTCACTTTTTTATTTATTTTCTTATGCAAAAATATTTTACTGAAAACTTTTTCATAAATCTGACATAAGTACATGAGTTCGTGTTCGTACAGGAATCCGCGTCTACAAGTTCCTGCAGTCAAATACTCATTGAACGTAATATAAATCTAGGCTTTTTATTTTCCAAAAACTGATAAGATAGAATTAAATAAATTAAAAGATATTAAAATCAGATTCCTAAAAATCCGATTTTATTTAAAACTATTTTATTTAAAACTTATCTTTTATTTAAAACTAAAACTTATCCTAAAACAACTAATGCATATTATCTAAAAATAATTTATCAAGTAGAGATTTATTAAGAAACAAACTCTAAATAAATCCTACAGATTAAGATAATAATATGCAACAACTTACTGACTCTTAAATACTTTTGACTCTAAGTTCCACGAGTTCCTGTTGACACCTTGTTCCTTTACCTTTTACGTTTCCACATACTTACATGAATCCTAGAAAATAAACTCATACTTCCTGTCTTCATGCTCCATGCTGCTCCAACTCAGGAACCGCATGCAATAGCTCCACCTCTGGAACTTCGACGTGCTAGTTTCATTAAGGAACTTCGCACTTATAATTCCTGCACGGTAACTGCTTGTTTCAACTATGAAACTTCAGGAACTGCTCCGACTCAGGAACTGCTCCGACTCAGGAACTGCTCCCACTCAGGAACTGCATATTCAATGTTCCTCTTAGGATATATCTAAGAACTGCTTTGTTTGTGTTCCTTCTAGGAACTCTTCTAGGAACTTTGTTTGTGCTTGCTTCTATAACATTTTTCTTGAACTCTTCATGCTTGGTTCCATCTTAGGAACTTACATAAAATCTAGCAGCACATCTGTATAATCAAACTTCTTCTCTCTTTGGATTTCTTCCTCAGGAACTTCACTTATTGGATTTCTTTTAGGAACTCTTCATGATCTGATATATTTAACCTTTCATGACTTGTTCTATGGTAATGTAATATGCACATCTCAAACACACATGTTAGTTAGATAATCATCATTTGTTTACAATCATCAAAACACTACATGCCTCAACAATATTCCCCCTTTTTAATGATGACAAACAAATGATGCTTATCATAAATTAAATAATAAACGATGTACATTAATTCCCCTTAACAAACAAGTCATGCATGTATATGAAGGAAATATCAATATAAGATAAACACATCATACAAAGAACTTTCATCATTTAAGGATTTAGACTTAACTATGCTTGACTATAAGCATCATACATATTCTTCCCCCTTTTGTCATTATCGAAAAGGATCATCTTACACACATTTTGTTTTAGGTAAATCATATACACATGTTGTTATATGTTACACTTACCACTATAAAGGTTAAACACCTGTTAGTCCCAAAAGTCTCAAGAATCTCAATTTTCAAACTTAGGATACATGTACTACACAAATTTCCAACTCACAATCCAAAGACCCAACTTCAAAACCATCGAAGGAACTTGACAAATAATTAAATAAAAGTCAAGAAAAAAAATCAGATTTGAAAGTCAAGAATGGATTAATTGATAGGACATTGTAATATCCGACTCAAAGAATATGAAAGAAGTTTATGGAATAATTTGAGTAGAGGGAACTTGAGAGATATTGTGTGCTCTATGGTTTAGACTTTTAATAAGAGGTTCTCAACAATAATTAGAGTTGATTACTTCACTTTATACTTTTGAAATCTCTGACAAATCCCACACACACCTTGATATGTATCAATCAAGTTCACTTTTACTCAACCAACCAACCATGAGGAACTCATTGCCCGAAGAAACTTGAACAATTTAATTATCTTTTTACTCACACATACGTGAAATCCACCACAAAGCATGAAAACATATATATCGATTCCTTCCTTATTCCCCATGAGTTTCTTACCATTCCTTCATCATTAGGAACTTATATGAGTAGTTCCATCTAATGATAGATCCTTCTGAGCATCACTTGATAAAACATAAAATACTTGTTTCTCACTTTTTCCATAACTTCCTCCTCAAAATGTATTTACCATTTATCACTCTTTATGCATCATTGAACCATAAAAAGTTATGAATTTTAATTTAGAGCACATGGGAATTAGGAGATTTAAAGTGACATGATATGAATGGAATGAGGAATTAATCAATCAAAGGATATTTGAAGAAATGTGGTGTGAACTGATGATAGTTGGCTAAGAATAGGTTTGTTCACTCTAAAGGTTAAATGAAATATATTATGGGAATTTACCTGTCTTGTTCCATCAAGGTTTCTTTCATTGTACCTTTGGCAACTTAGGACTTTCATGTTTGACAGCATCCATAGTTCTATTATGAGACCTCTAACACTCTTAGGCAAGTGAGTATGCCTTTACGACACAAAAATTAAGTGTAATATATTTACGCTAGTGTGCATATAATCACTTCAATTTTAGTATGTGTAAGAACCCAATTCGACAAAACTTTTTGGAAAAGAACATGTTTACGCTTAAGTCATACTTCATCAAGTCTTGTTCCTCTAAACAGTCCATGAATAGGTGAAACTATAAAGAACATATATTCACATAATTTAAAGCAAGACTTATAAAAGTTATGCATTCAGATTAATAATTTAACAATGTAATTTATTAATCATGATACAATGTGAATATGAACATCATAACTTAAGTCACATTTCACCATGAATATAAAATTACCTCAAGTACTGGACTGATTTTGATGACTTATTTTTGAGTTTCTGAACTGCTAGTTTCATCATTTTGATGTCTTCACATCTGATGGAAACTTTCATACCAACTCGACTCATACACATCCTTCTTCAAAAAGTTCCTTGACATATTTTAGTATGTCTTCTTTTTGTTTGTTGGGGATTATATCATGAAGTATTCATTATGTTTATATCTTTTGTTGTGAAAAGTTTGCTTGTGTTGTCATCACCAAAAAGGGGGAATATTGTTGACCCTTAGTTTTGGATGATGACTGCCTTACAAACTTCCTGACATATTGGTTTATTTGATAAATAGTGTTTTAGTTCCGGAGTAGGAACTTGATTGTCTAAGTGAGTTCCAGGGTTGGGATCTTGGATGGCGTGGCACTTATAATCAAGACAAAGTAATATATACACAACAACAAGATTTAATCTACAAAATGATGTTTTATGGTTCAAGTTCCTGATCACAATTCCTCAAGGAACTGTCTGCTGTTCCTGAGCTGGGACGAATGATCTTCAGTGTTGAAGATTGAAAGAGATGGCGTAACTTCTAAGTCCAAGAGTCTGTACTTAGGATTTATGTAAGTAAATTATATTGCTTAAGTTTAGGGAACTAAATGGAACTTATTAAATGCAACAAGTGGTTTTGAAAAATATTTAATTGAGAGTTTTTAGGAAATATTGTAAATAAATAAAACAGTTTTTATTTTCTAAATAAAAATCTTTTTTGATTACTGAACAAGTAAAAATGAATTTCCTAAAGTCTTTCCTTATATTTCTCAACCACTAAACCACTTACTGTTAGTGGGTTTGAAAATGTCTTTGCTTGTTCCTCAAGAAGTGTGAACGTGGGAAAATAATTCTACGTGGGTTACTGCTTCACACTTAGTGGAGGAATAAGTGGAACTAATATGAGAAGACTTCATTATAAAAGGAGAAGTCTTTCTCATTACAAACCATCAACTGAAAACATATTTCTATTGCTAAATCTTAAGTGTTTTCTAAAAGGTCTGTTGCATTATTAAGTGAGTTCCTAAGCTCCTTAAATATCTAAGTTCAATATATTTACTAGTGTGTTTCTCAATTTGAGTTGTAATTTGGGTATCAAGGATTGAGTGACTCTTGTAAAGACTTAGAGTTAAGTCACTGAGTGTAGGCTTCGGAGTTGAAGCAATAGAGAGAAGAGTTCCAATAATCAAAGGGGATTATTGTGGGAACTTGAGTTCGAAAGGAACTCAAGTTGTAGAGAGTGATTGTAATAGAGTTATTGCAATAATATAGTTTTTGAGGTTTTCCCTTCTTGATAAGGTTCAAGAAGTTTCCTCAATTATATATATATATTTCTGGAAAAATGGAAAAGAATAATCCCACCTTTTGGCGGTCTTCTCATAATAACCCCTCATTAACTTAATTTCATAATAATCCTACCTTTACACTTAATCTTCTCAAAATGATCCTTTTAACCTCTAACCTGTTTAACAGGTTAGATTTTTTTTTTTTTGAAGGGGGTTAGATTTAATTATAGTAACTAAATTTTTTTACAGCTCCTCCCCTCCCTTCCCTTGTACCCCCTTCCCCACCACCCCCACCCCAATTGACCCCTCGACACCCCAACCACTCCTCCCCTAAAACCACCCCCGGAGACCACCACCACCACCACCTCACAGACCTCTGCTTCTCTCCCTTACCATGTCCACTCTCTCCTCCCTCACGTCCTATACACAGCCGCAACCCCGGCCCCACCCTCGCCAAAACCCCAGCCCCACCCTCGACACAACACCAACCAAGCCCCACCGTCGACAAGCCCAAAACCCTAGCCCCGGTCGAGTCCCACCCTCGCCAAAACCCCGGCCCCCACCCTCGACACGCCCCAACCAAGCCCCACCACCGACAAGCCCAAAACCCCGGCCCCACCCTCGACACAGACCCAACCAACCCCACCGTCGACAAGCCCAAAACCCCTGCCTAAAATGGGTCATGAAATACCAAAGGAGGAGGAGGATTGGTGGACGTTGCCGGAGCCCCCATCCCCTGTTCTTGTTGTTCTTTGCTTGTCACGTTGTTCTTTGTCAAGTGTCAACAATTGTTAAGGGGTGGAGGAGGAGTGGAAGAGATAAGGGAGGGGTTTGAGTGGGTTTATGCGGGGAGGAGAGACAAGAAATAAGAGGGGGAAAGGGTGGAGGAGGGGGAATGGGGGTAGTGGTAGCGTGGAAGGAAAGAGAACAGGGGATAGGGCTCCGGCAGGGGAGGGAAGGGGTAAGATTTTTTATTTTTTTAAAAAAAGTCCTTTATTTAAAAAAAAAATTAAAAAACCAATCACAAAGTGACACGTGGCAAGTCACCTTCTAAAACAGGTTACCAATTTCACAAACCGGTAAAAGGCTCATTTTGAGAAGATGGGGTATAAAGGTAGGATTATTCTGAAATTAAGTTAATGAGGGATTATTATGAGAAGACCGCCAAAACGTGGGATTATTCTTTTCCATTTTTCCTATATTTCTATCTCTCGTATCTCTGTTTCTTTACAGCCTTAATTCCGCGAGAAACTTTGCCAAAAGTTCCAAAGTACAATTCACCCCCCCTCTTGTACGTGTTCCATTAAAGTATCAGTGGGCGTGGTTGTGATGGTTGTGCGTGAACCACGGCGAGGGGCTAGATTCAACACCGTTAGAGGTATTAGGCAGGCGATAACTACACCATCGAATGACTGCAAAGGCTATTGCGGATCCGATCATAACACATGCAACTATGATGAAGATTGTAAAAGGTTCCATTACGTTAATTTGTGTAGTTGGCAACTTTGGCTATCTTACGGAGAATATAGAGATCTCTGGTTCAGTGGTTTGGTTTAACTTTTAAAATGCGTATGATTTACGCTCTAATTATGTAATTTTGCGTGTGTGTATTTATACAGGGAAGGAAAAGACCGCGTAAACCAGTTATTGTTGGTTACGTTTCTCAAATTTTGACTTATCATGGTGTAATAGAGATTGGTCATATTGTTAAGGTTGAATCTGTCAAATTTTTAGTCTGTTATTGTGATTCATTGTTATTGCGTTTACACTTTACTGCTCTAATTGATAGGAACTAGGAAGGACTTAATTCAGATATGACCAGTTATTCCACTTGTTTCTTTTACGATTTTCCTTGCACCAATCAATGATAGTTTCTTCTAAAAATAAATTAGGATAATTTGTCAAGACAGACCTTTATATACCACTTTTTGCGAGAAATAACCTTTCATAATTTTTTCTGGCAACTTGACACGCTTAACAACCAACAAGTGAGACATGCAGGGAGCATGCATAAATTGAAATACTAAATGTACAACGTAAGTAATATCAGGTCATGTCATAATCAAGTATTGTAAGGCCCCTACCATACTACGTCGATACTCTGTCACATTTGCAAGCAATTCACCATCAGTGAGAGAGAATGTGGTACAAGAGGGGAGGGGAATGCGAACAGGTTTAGCAGCGTGCAAATAAAATTTACGAATGAGATCAAACACATACTTATGCTGAGATAAAAGTAGACCCCAGGAGCTTGCACTGCCTAGACCCCGAGAAAGTAGTGAATATCCCCAAATTTTTCATACCAAATTGAGATGCAAGGATATGAATTGATTTCGAGATGATGGGGGGAAAATTATCAGTGACAATAATATCATTAACATATAGAAGAAGATAAACAATGAAGTTATCATATTGACAAGAGAAGAAGCCCTGTTGTAACAAAAACTACTAAAATGGTGAAACCAACCTTGTAGGTGATTGTTTGAGACAATAGATAGCTTTCTTGAGGCGACGAACAAGATTTGGAAACTCATGATGAATAAAATCAGTAAGTTGTTCATATAAACTTCATCAATCAGATAACCATGAATTGCATTTGTAACATCTAATTGACGAATAACCCAACCCAAAAGATACAACAAGAGATAAGCCCAATCAAATAGTGGTTGATCAAATAATAGGGATAAATGTCTCAGAAAAAAACCACTGCAGCTTGGTGTTTAAAACCTTGTGCAACCAACCGAGCCATACACTTTTCAACTGAACCATCAAATTTATATTTCGACTTATAAGTCCACTTAGCTCCAACCAAGTTCTTTCTAGCATCAAATGGTACCAATTTCAATGTATGATTAGCAATTAAAGCAATAATTTCATCCACCATGATAATGAGTTAGGCCTATTCGCGAACATTTCGGGCTCAGCTCGGTCAAAGCTTGGCTCGAGTTCGAGGTTGGCTTGAGACTTAAACAAGCAGAGTCGAGGTAGGAAAAACTCGGCTCGAAAGGCTCGTGAACAGCTCGATTATTATTTTATACGAAAAAATTATTTTATATTAAAAAATATATATTATACATTACACAATAGCAACTTGTTGGTAAGGATTTGATTATTTCTTTTTTTTTACGGGATGGATTAGATTATTAAAGGCATACAACTCACAACTAAAAAAAAGAAAAAGAAAATACCTTTACCAGAGCTTGGAAATTTAAAAGGTGTTGGTTGGTGAAATCCCACATCGAAAAGTAATAAAGCATAAATTACCAGGTTACCACATCATTTAATCAATGCAGCTCAACATGAGCTGCAGTTACACTGAATCCCACATCGGTGAATTAGGAAGTGAGTACCTAATAAAAGCTATGCAAGCCTTAAAGATTACCCAGTTAGGCACTTAAGTGGTCATTTGCATTGGGCCTTATCTTGGGCCTTGTAAACTAGGCTTCCTATTTAGGACTCAGTTTAAGCATGTGATATCATTTAAACTTGCCAACCATAAAATTCACGAGCTCTATTTTACTTGAGCCGAGCTCGAGCTATTAGATAGTAATCTTGTAGATAGTAATCTTGTATTTATGTTAGGTTTTTATATGCTTTTATTATTGCCTTGTTTAGCCTAGCATGTAATGCTATTTATGTCTAATGAGAATCATCACCCTAATCAAGGGGATTCACCATCTTACATGGTAATCAGAGCAAGGAATTTTTTTTTCCTTCTCCTAGGACCTAAGGCTGCCACGGCGCCTCCCTTTACAGCCCTAAACACGAGCCTTTTTCCCCACCATTCGCTCCGGCAATGGCAGGCAACTCCGAGAACATCGAGCCCTCCAACACCAAGGGTCTACACCCTGTGTACACGGTCGGAAATATCCAGCACAAAGTGCGGGTACTTGACGGAACGAAGGTCTCTTACTCCTCTTGGGTCAAACTCTTCAAGCTTCACCTTCGTGGCTACAAGGTATTGCACCATGTTGATGGCACTACCCCGCCGGCGAAAACTGACGCCGAGTTCCCCACTTGGCAAGAGATTGACTCTCATGTCCTTCAATGGATTTACGGATCCATTTCCGACGACTTGTGCTTGAGAATTCTTGAATCCGAGACCACGGCCTATGCGGCGTGGTTGAAACTCCAACAATTGTTTCTAAATAAAAAAGGTTCGCGTGCTGCCACCCTTGAACATGAATTCAATAATCTTAAACTTTCATCCATGCCATCGCTTGATGACTATTGTCATCGTCTCAAAGAACTTGCCGATCAACTCTCTGATGTTGATTGTCCGGTCACTCAACAACGCCTTGTACTCCAACTTGTGCGTGGATTACCCACAGAATATGATACAGTGACCTCCTTTATTAATCAGCAAGTTCCGTCCTTTGAAACGGCTCGAAGTATGCTTCAACTAGAGCAACAAAGGAAAGCCGTGCGTGATGAAACCGCACCTTCCCCTGCTGTTCTTGTTGCTCCGGCCTCCCCTCCATCTGAAACTCCATCATGGTCTGACCCACCTCGCTCTCAGCACTCTAAGGGCAGTCACCGCCCTCCTCGCCGCAATACTCGCGGGTCTCAGTGCGGGTCTTCTCCACGTCCAGCTACTGTCGAGTATCGTAGCCGACCTCCCATGACTACTGCTGCCCCGCAGCCATACTATCCCTCATGGGGGCCCCCTCCTTCTTACTGGAGTGTCCCGCCTTGCCCCTACCCCACTCAGGCAGGCTGGACCACCCCTTGGCAGCCTCGGCGGCCCAATGGCGTGCCCCGTTCCTCGGCCTCACTCTCGGCGGCCAGAGGACATGGTCGAGCTTACATCACCGAGTTCGACGTTCTTGAGCCCACGGATATCGGTACTGCTTTTCAAACAATGTCTCTCCATCAGCCTGACGATTCTTGGTACATGGACACCGGTGCTTCGTCTCACTTAACTGCGGATCCAGGTACTATTGTCCCTTCATCTAATTTGAGTACTATTCGTTCTATTTATGTTGGCAATGGTAACTCTATTCCAGTTATTGGCTCAGGCATGTCCCTTATCCCTACCTCTAACCGTCCCCTCACACTTAACAATGTGCTTTATACTCCTCAAATCATCAAAAATCTTATTTCCGTTCGTCAATTCACTAAGGATAATCATGTGTCTGTTGAATTTGACCCTAATGGTTTTTCTGTAAAGGACCTTCGGAGTGGGACTATTCTTATGAGGAACAACAGTAATGGGGACCTCTATCCTGTCATCTCATCCACCACATCCTCCTCAACACCTTCCGTCAACGTTGCTCATTCTTCTCATGATTTGTGGCACGATCGGCTTGGTCATCCGGGCCCCAATGTCATGGATTTTCTTCGCATCAATTTGTGCATTAAATGTAATAAAGGACGTGGTTCCTATCTTTGCAATTCTTGTCAAATTAGTAAACACAAAAGACTCCCGTTTTATGATTCTACTTCTTCCACTGTTGCTCCTTTTGATATCATTCATAGTGATTTATGGACTTCACCTTTATTGAGTAAAAGTGGTTATAAGTATTATCTTGTTTTACTTGATGACTATACTCACTATGTGTGGGTGTACCCTCTTAAATATAAGTCTGAAGCGTTTACCAAATTCCTGCAATTCAGTGCTTATGTTCGGACTCAATTCAATATTCCTATTAAATCCTTTCAATGTGATATGGGTCGTGAATTTGATAACACTCCTTTTCATCAGTTTGCCATGACTAATGGTCTCACTTTCCGTTTTTCATGTCCGCAAACTTCCTCTCAAAATGGCAAAGCCGAACGAATGATTCGTCGACTCAATGAAATTGTGCTTGCCCTTCTCTTTCATGCCTCAATCCCTCCACATTATTGGGTTGAATCCCTTCATACCGCAGTCTATCTCCACAATATCCTTCCTGTCAAATCTCTTCGCTTCCGCTCCCCTACCTCTATTCTCTATCATAAACAACCCTCCTATGATCATCTTCGTGTATTTGGTTGCTTATGTTATCCAAATCTCTCCTCCAAACGTCCTCACAAACTTGCCCCTCGCTCCACTCAATGTGTTTTCCTTGGCTACCCATCAAATTATCGCGGATATCGTTGCCTTGATTTATCCACGGGTAAAGTCATCTTGTCTCGCCATGTGACCTTTGATGAACTCATCTTCCCCTTTCAAAATCTCTCCACCTCATCCTCTTCCCCCCCCTCTTACACCTTCTTGGATCCAGATTTCACGCCTCAGTTTCCCATAACTCACTCCACCACTTCATATCCTCCTCCCTTCCAACCCGTGCCCAATTCCCCTTCTCCCCCTTCTCGTGTCCAGGCCCACACTCCCCCTGGACCGCGCCCAGCTCCCCTCATCCCTCCTATTTATCCTACCCCCAGCCCCGACCCCATAACCGGCTCCCCTACTTCCCTTCCCAGCCCTCCTATTTCTCCTACCCCGGCCCCAGCCCAATAACCCGCTCACCTCCCTCCCCCAGCCCCTCTACCTAGTCCCCCTACGTCTCCCCCACCCAGCCCTCTTCCCTCCCCTTCAACCAACCCCCCCTTATCTAACCCCCCTCCTACGGGCCCCGTCACCTCTCACCACCCTACTCCACCTCCTCCCCACCCCCCTCCACCTCCGCCCCTACACATCCCATGGTCACTCGTGCCAAACACGGCATTTTTACACCTCGTCACCTCCTTAACCTCCATGTCACCACTACCCCTCCCCTCTCACCTCTCCCTAAATCCCATCTCTCTGCCCTCCGTGACTCTAACTGGAATAAAGCCATGCAGGACGAATATCGTGCTCTTATTGATAATCATACTTGGGATCTGGTTCCGCGCCCTCCTGGCGCTCATGTAATTCGGAGTTTGTGGTTATATCGTCATAAATTTAACTCTGATGGCTCTTTGGCTCGCTATAAGGCCCGTTTGGTTGGTAATGGTAAAAATCAGCAGGTTGGTCTTGATTGTGATGAGACTTTTAGCCCGGTTGTGAAACCGGCCACTATTCGCACTGTTCTTGGTCTTGCAGTATCTCGTTGTTGGCCTATCCATCAGCTTGATGTCAAAAACGCCTTCCTTCATGGTGACTTGAAGGAAACTGTCTATATGCATCAACCTCCAGGCTTTGTTGATCCTGCTATGCCCCATCATGTCTGTCAGCTCCGCAAGTCTCTTTATGGGCTTAAGCAAGCACCCCGTGCTTGGTATCAGCGATTTGCTTACTTTGTTTTGTCGCAAGGATTTACTAGCAGTGTGTGTGACACTTCTCTATTCATCTTCCGGCAGGGTGCTGATATAGCCTATCTTCTTCTTTATGTTGATGATATTATTCTGACAGCCTCTAGCATTGCTCTCCTTGGTCGCATTATTGATACACTGTCTCACGAATTTGCTATGACTGACCTTGGCTCTCTTCATCATTTTCTTGGTATTACTGCTACTCGTACTTCTACAGGTCTATTCCTCTCTCAGGAGCAGTACGCCAAGGACATCTTAGCTCGTGCCTCTATGTCCGGATGTAACCCTGTCACCACTCCGGTTGATACTTCTTCTAAGCTCAGTGCTACTGATGGTCCTCCTGTTAAAGACCCAGGCTACCGCTGCGGCCTTTGGCGCTCTCCGAGTACCTCACATTCACTCGCCCGATATTGCATATCTTTGTTCGGCGAGATATGCCTCTTCATGCACTCTCCCCGAGAGCCACACTTTCACTTTCTCAAACGAGTGCTTCGATATGTTAAAGGTACTCTTCATCATGGACTTAGGTTAACTGCATCTAAGTCTCACTCCTTAACTGCTTATTCTGATGCTGATTGGGCCGGATGCCCTGATTCTCGCCGTTCCACTTCGGGGTACTGCGTTTTTCTTGGTGATAACCTTGTCTCTCTGGTCCTCCAAAAGACAAGCTGCTTTTTCGGTCAGGTCCGAAGCCGAGTATCGGGGTGTTGCCAATGCTGTCGCTGAAACTAGTTGGATTCGTAACCTTCTCCTTGAGCTTCATCTTCCCATCCGCACTGCTACTATGGTTTTCTGTGATAATATCTCTGCTGTTTATCTCTCAGGCAACCCCGTACAGCATCAGCGAACTAAACATGTTGAACTTGATATTCATTTTGTTCGCGAAAAAGTTCAGGTTGGTCATATACGTGTTTTGCATGTCCCTTCTGCGCATCAGTATGCTGACATCTTCACCAAAGGTCTGCCACGTCATCTCTTCACTAGTTTCCGGTCCAGCCTGAGCGTTTGTCCTCCTCTCGCTCCGACTGCGGGGGTGTATTAGATAGTAATCTTGTAGATAGTAATCTTGTATTTATGTTAGGTTTTTATATGCTTTTATTATTGCCTTGTTTAGCCTAGCATGTAATGCTATTTATGTCTAATGAGAATCATCACCCTAATCAAGGGGATTCACCATCTTACACGAGCACTTAAACTTGTAAATGAGCTCAAGCTGAGCTTTAATTCTTTAGGCTCGTCGAGCTTACGAGCCGAGCTGAGCTCATAAATTCCTAAACAAGCTCGAGCCGAGATCAATATAGTTTGGGATCTTTATTTGCTTTGAAAAACAAGTGGATATCAGGAATTCAGGATGATAACAACTGTACTAGGACTATTTTCCAATTTATAAATTCCATCTTTAGCACGAGGTAGCATAGGTTGTACATTAATGGACGCACTAGGTGGGGGAGGGACATATGTAGAATACTCGGCTGACGCAATGACAGACGGCGGACTGCTCATTGGCACTATTGACCGACACGAGGCAAGGACGCAGGGATGACCTGGAGAGGCAAGGCATGCAGACCGACGGAGCGGTGGCCTGGGGGAGGGAGGTATGTAGTAGAGGTGAGTGCAGGGGAGAAGGAGTGTACATCAGCATGAGATTGCAGCGGAGTGCACGCGACAGACGTGACAGCAGGCGTGAGTGTGGGAGCTGCATAGGGTCGTCTCAGACAATAGTTGGTACACTCGAATCTAGGTGGGGGGGAAGCAGAGTTTGTGGGTGACGGGAAATGTGCAGGTTGAAGTGTAGCACTAGGGAAGACCCACATAAGAGCCAAGAGAGACGCATCGGAATCATGAGCAAGAGGAGACATCGATGGACTAGAGGAGAACAAGTGACCAACTGACAATATGGGAAAACCAACTCATGAAATTGGACATTGCGGCTGACATAAACACGACCACTGAGAGGAGTTAGACAACGATACCCTTTATAGTCGTGAGCATACCCAATGAAAACACATCAAACTGACCGAGGAGACAATTTATTAGACTGTTTAGCAGGAATATTAGGAAAACACTTGCACCTAGAAACATGCAAGAAGGAGTAGTCAGGGGGTTTTTGGAAAACTATTCATATGGGGTAGCTCCATTTAAGATCGGTGTAGGCAATCTATTAACTATATAGGTGGCCGTGTAGGCAGCATCAACCCAAAATTGAGCAGGGAGCATCGCATCAACAATGACTGTGTGGGTAAGCTTAATCAAGTGTTTATGCTTCCTCTCGACAACACCATTTTGTTGAGGAGTATCAGGACAATATTTTCAGAAAGAAATACCACATGGAGCAAAGTGGTCGAGTAAAGGTTTGTTATCGAATTCCCGAACACCATCACTTTGATAATATTCAATAATGGTTTCAAACAAGTTTTTTACTAAAGCTTGGAAATTTTTGAAATGAGTATAAACTTCAGATTTGCGTTTCATAGGATAAATCCAAGTGTAGCGAGAATATTAATCAACAAAACAAACATCTATCATATTTGAAACCAATATTAGTCTATTAGTTAAAGCAGGAGATTGCCATACATCTGAGTGAATTAATTGCAAAGATTTATCACAGGAGTGAATAACATCTTCAAAAGGTGATCGTTTAGACTTGCCTAAACGTCAAGAAACACAATCATGAAGAAAACTAGTGGCACTAACAATGGCCATATTTTTCTGAAGAACACCTAAAACTCTATTACTGCAATGGCCAAGACGACGATGCCAGACAGGACCAGGAGCATAGACTAACACGAGGGCAACAAGAGACGTAACCTAAAGAGTGGTGGTAATGATTTGGGAGACACTGTACTTATTGGAAGCTTGCATGATGATCTCTCCCGTAAGATTTTCCTTAAGAACAACATGAGATTTTCAAAACTAATAGTACAATTTTTATCCCCGGACAACTTTTGAACATACATCAAATTATATTGTTGGTTAGGAACATGATAGACAGACTTAAGTTGTAAAGCATTTTTATTTGAATTTAAAGTGACATTGGCAAGTTGTTGTATGGGAAGTTCAGTACCATTAATAGCAAGCTTTAAGGAAAGTTGACTAGAGTAATGAGATTTAGAAAAAAAATACCATCATTACTAGTCATATGATTAGATGCTCCTAGATCTGGATACGGAACTGACTCATTGGTTTCACCTTCTAGGTAGTGAAACAAACGCAGAAGGACTAGTCAAAGCATAACAGTAAGGATAAGCAACAACATAATGACCTGAGTAGAAGCAAAGTTGACAGACTATAGCCTAATCATGATATAGACCAAGATCACTAACTAGTCCTTTCAACCATATTCCCTCTTTCGCAGCTGTCAACGCCATGTACTCTGGATCTGTAGTAGACAAAGTAACTGTAGCCTGCAAAGTTGTCTTCCAACTAACAACAGAACCACAAAGAGTAAATACATAACTAGTCACGAACCTCCTACTGTCAACGTCTTCAGCATAATTAGGATCCTAATAACCAGTTACTAAACATTATGTATATATCATTCCATAAATGAGACCAACATCAGACGTACCTTTAAGGTAGCGAAAAATTCTCTTCACATCCTGCTAATGCTCCTTTTCAGGTTGCCCTATGAACTCACTAACAACACTAACAACATGTGTAAGATTAGGCACATCGCAGAGCATATCATACATCAAACCTCCTACTACACTAGTATATGGGACTCCAGACATATAGTCCTTCTTAGCTTCAGATTGAGGTGCAAAATCAGAAGACAAATGAATAATCGCAGCTATAGCAGTATATAAAGGTTTAGCGGATGACATGCCAAACTTAGACAATATCTTCTAGATGTAGCTTTTCTGTGACAAGAAAAGCTTCCTCTGACTTCTTTCCCTATAGATTTCCATACCCAATATTTATATGCAATACCCAAATCCTTCATATCAAACACAACACTGAGAAGACCCTTCAATTTCTGAATATCCGGCTTAGGTTTTGCAGCTATGAGCATATCATTTATATACAGTATTAGATAGATAATTGAATCATCTCCAAGCTTGTTATGGTAAACACAACAATCATATGAACTCCTGGTGTAGCCTAACTCTATCGTGTAACTGCCAAACCTCTTGTACCACTGTCTCCGATATTTCTTTAGTCTATATAAGGACTTCTTCAGCTTACAAACATAGTCTTCTTTGCCAGATACTTGGAACCCATCTGATTGAGTCATATAAATCTCCTATTCCAACTCTCCATGTAGGAAAGCTGTCTTCACATTCAGTTGCTCAAGTTCTAAAATCTGAGGTGCTGCTATTGATAGTAGCACCCTGATGAAAGTTTGTCTCACCACTAATGAGAAAGTCTCGTTATAGTCCACCCCTTCTCTCTGCATGAACCCTCTTGCAATAACACGAGCTTTATATTTAATACCCTCCGTAGGTGAGATTCCATCCTTTTTCTTGAAGATTCACTTACAAGTAACAATGTTTCTCTCTTTAGGTCGTTTGACTAGATCCTAAGTCTGATTCTTAAAAAGTGACTACATCTCATCTCCTATTGCAGCAAGCCATTGTACAGACTCACTACATGAAACAACTTCCTTGTAGATGGATGGCTCATGACTATTCACCTCTTCAGCAACCTGCAGTGCATAAGCAACCATATCCACAAAACCATGCCTCTTCTTGGAGGCCTAACACTAACTCGATCTTCTAGGTCTATCAAGAGTTATACTCTATTGACGTGCTTCTGATGAGGTAGATTGCTGACTAGAATATTCTGCCAAATCGGTTTCAGTAACGACATGTTGATCTTCTCCAAATTGGTGTTGTGATTCACTCTCATTTTGAGTGACTTGCAGCTTCACGTGTTTATCAACATCACTACTAATTGGGACAACAATAAACTTCACATTGGAGTTAAGCATAGAATTTTTATCAAAAAGTACTCTCCTACTAAGTATAACTCAACTTTTAAAAGGTGACCAGATTCTATAGCCCTTAACTCCACTTCGAAAACCCACAAATACACCCTTCTTAGCTCAAGGTTCTAGTTTACCCTCACTTACATGATAATAAAATGTAGAACCAAAAACTCTCAACAAGAAATAATTTCCAAGTTAACCAGACACACCTCATAAGGTGTTTTACAACCAATACCTGTGTGAGGTCCACGTTTAATCAGATAACTAGTTGTACTTATACTTTACAGCTTTCGCCCAAAATCTTCTGGCTAATCCAGCATTAGAGAGCATGCACCTCACTCTCTCCAACAGCGTCTGATTCATGCGTTATGGCTACCCCATTCTACATGTGGAGATCCTTGACAGTATGATGGCGAGCAATTACTTCATTCTTGTAGAACCTATGAAACTAGACCAACAGAATTCTAGGCCATTATTAGTTTGCAGCTTTTTGATCTTCTTCCTAGTTTGATTTTCCACCAAAACCTTCCACTGCTTGAAATTCTTGAAAGCCTCAGTTTTATGCTTCATCATAATCACCCAAGTCATTCTTGAATAATCATCGATCATAGACACAAAGTACATGTGACCTCCAATAGATTCAACCCGGGAAGGACCCCAACAGTCAGAATAGATATAATCAAGTGTGCCTTTTGTCTTATGAACACCCTTTGGAAACTTGCTGCGATGAAGATTCCCAAACACACAATGCTCATAGAACTCTAGATCCCGCATCTTGTGCCTACAAAGGATATCCCTCTTTAATATAATCTGCATCCCTCTTTCACCCATATGACCAAGCCTCAAATGCCATAGCTTAGTCATATCATCCTTGTCAAACTCAGATGATGCAACAACAGTAGAACCTGTCAAAGTAGAACCTGTCAACGTAGAAGTTTGCAGGATATACAAAGTACCACACTTCACACCTTTTAAAACCACCTTAGAACCCTTGCAGACATACATAACTCCACCTTCACCTTTGAAACTGAAACCCTTGCCGTCTAACATACTCAACAATATCAGATTCTTTGTCATAAGTAGAACTGCCTAACTTCGTTCAAGGTACAAAAAGAACTATCATGTGTCCTTATCCTAATTGAGCCTATTCCAACTGCCTTGCGGACAACACTATTAGCCTTAGATATATTGCCTCCATCTATCTGTTCATAAATTGAAAATCACTCCATGTTTGGAAAAATATGTACGACACCCCATAACTAAGAACCCACACATCTTTGTAATGTGATTGATCATTGGCAACTAATTAAGGCTAAATCTTCTTCAGAATTGGTGTCAATTAATGCCACAACATCAGATGCTTCTTTCTTTTCCCGCTGCTTCTTTTTCTTAGGGAATTCATTTTTTCAATGCTCTTTCTCCTTATAGTAATTACAGACATTATTAGTTTTAAGACCCTTAGAATTCGAAGTTTTATTGTTCGACTTCTTTTTTCCAAATTTTTAGATTCTTGTCCCTTACCCCTTGTAACAACTAATCACGATGCATGATTTTCAGTATTAGAACCAGATGCCTTATGACAGACCTCTCTAGAATGAAGAGCATATCTTACTTATTCTAGAGACAAACTATCTTTCCCAACTATAAAAGAATCCACAAAATTCTAATACAATAAAGGCAAAGATACTAACAGAAATAAAGGAGTGAGGCGTATCTTCTAAAGGAGCATCCTTATCTTCTAATTTAACACCAATATTAAAAAGATATAACAAGATAGTATTCAATTGATTTAGGTGGTCCCTAAGAGGCGTATCTTCCTGCATGTGCTGGCTGAACAGATGTTGCTTTAGAAGCAACATATTGGTCAAAGATTTCGTCATGTAAAGACTTTCGAGTTTCAGCCAGAGACCAGCGGCAATATCTTCGTCAGCAACCTCGGTGATGACATCATCAGCTAGACATAGCATATTTATCGAATGACACTTCTCTTCCAAACTGCTCGACTCATCGTCATCCACGCATGCTTTCTTCGATTTTCCAGTTAGCGGCACCCACAAACACTGTTGCTTCAGCATGGCTCGCATCTTGAGCTGCCATAAACCGAAGCTATTCCTTCCGGTGAATTTCTCGATATTCACGTTCAAAGCAGACATCTACGTTGTCGAAATTGAAAACCCTAATAATCCGACTCCGATACCAATTTATTATAAAAAACGTAATAAAGCAACGAAGAATTAAAGAACAACTAACACGAGAATTAACGTGGTTCACTAACAATAGGCTACCTATATCCAGGGGCAGAAGAGAAACTTTTTATTATCTTTTAGGAGTGAGAGTATATATTACAGAATATGGAGGCAGAAATTAATTATAAGGTTTATATGATACTCTTCTAATTAACCTAAAAAAATGGATTAATCCTAGCGCCAGATAATCCAAGACAAATTTCAAAAGTTAGCTTCGAGGATCGAAATATCAACTTTTTATAATTTTTACTTATACGCAATTAGATACATTAACGATCAAAGAAGCATCTCGACAAGTGTGAAAATTAAAGTAAATGGTGAACTAAAAAATAGAGGAAATATATACCTTCTAGAATACTAAATATATGAGATATTATTGTGAATAATATGTCCAGAAAAAAGTATCATACAAAACTTTTTTGGTCCTTATAGGTTAGAATTATTTGGATAAAAAGTAAAACTTCAGGTCGTGGTTTTGTGGAAACTGTAACTTTGTGTTTTCTTTTGTGCGTGTTACTAAGAGATTCGAAAGAGTCGGAGGAAAAAGAAAAAAATAAGAAGTAGTAGTGTTGTACTTCACGGGCCAAAATGAAGGAAACAAAAAGGGAGAAGTAGTAGGAATCAATTGGTTAAAATTAAATATCTTATATATAAGTGAGGTGATTATCACTATTATATAAGTCAACTTTTTATTTTATTTTCTTCAAAATTTAATGTTAATATACTATAACTATTATACATGTTTTTATAATTTGAAGCACATTAGTATATCATAATTTAAAGTTGTATGTTCGCAAACCGGTCAATTCAACACAACTCAAGTGAAAAAAAAAAAAAAAAGGAAGTAGGAGTAATTTTTAATTTCTAACTAGATAATGTACTTGGTAACAACACATTTAAGTCACCTAAAATATTTTGAAATAAAACTAAACACCCCCCCTCCTTTTCTCTCTCTTTTTCTCTCTCAAACCCTAGCCTCTCCTACTCCTTTTTCATTAATTTAGGGCTGCCATGGATGATTTCATCCTGCATGGTAAGCCCCTTTTCCCCTTTTATTTTCAGTTTTTAGTTTATTTTCTTGTTTTGTTTAATAAATTAGTCTCTCTTTATGAGATCTTTTCAAACCTTGTTATGGGGTTTTCAGTCTTTGTTTTGGAGATCTCCTTCTCCCCTATGGGAGTTGTGAGTATGGTTTTTTTGTTTTTAGGTATGAGAAATTATTCTCATTGGTTGAAGTTCGAGACTCAACATAAAGGTATTGGAATGTCGGATGCGGTCAACATGGCTCGATCAAGAATGTTCTTCCCAAACTATGTCAGAATGATAGACTTCCTCATCAATAGCTGCTTGATTCAGCAAATACAAGGGCCACAGATCTGTATTGCTTCGATCCTGTTCATTATAGTTTCTTCGAAGATAAATTTGATTTAACCTTGTTTAATTGTATCTTGTTTTTCTTTAATACTTATTGTAGATGCCGTTTGGCCTTCAATTAATGAAATTTCTCTTTCAAAAAAAGATAATGTACTTGGTACTATAACTTTACAAACCTATACAACAAATTGAGCAGAATGTACAGCAGGCAATGCAACGTCAATATGTGCCCCGTGTGCAGCGTGGCCAGAAAAGACTATATATCCTTAACAATGAGACACATGTCCACCACCCATGTGCCCTGCGTGTGCAGCACCGATGTGTCCTGCGTGTGCAGCGTGGTCGTGGTCGTGGTGATGGTGGTGGTGGGCGTGGTGATGATGGCCGTGGCTGTGCCCGATTTCCGAGGGGCGAGATTCAGCATTGTTAGAGGTATTAGGCACCCTATAACTACACCGTCGTATGATTGCTACGGCTGATCCTACTCCGATTATGACAAAGAAAAATATGATGAAGAGTATAAGAGGCAGAGGAGGTCCCATTGTTTCTTTAATTTCCGAAGTTGGCAACTTTGGCTATCTTATGCGAAAGATAATATCTATGTAATTTGCTTGTATGTATTTATAGTCTATAGAGGGAAGAAAAAACCCGCGTAAAGAAGTTATTGTTGGTTAAGTTTGTCAAATCTTGACTTCTCATTGTGTCATGGAAGTTTCCGTAGAAGAAACGTCAACAGTCAGCTTTTTTTATTTTTCTCCAAAGAAAGTCAGCTTTTTTTATTTTTCTCCAAAGAAAGTCAGTTGCTTAAGGTTGCATCTGTCGTTTTTTCTCAAGTCTCTACGATTGTAATTTATTGTAACTGATTTAATAATTTATGTATTCATGGTGTGTTGGATAAAACTTAAAATTAGTGGTTGCGATAATTGTTAGCTGTGGTAGTAGTTGTCAACTGTTGTACTAGTGGTTAGCGGTTAGATATTTAGGTGTTAAAGTTTGACTGTGAAAATTGTTTTGTTTTTATGATAATTAATGTAAGGTAAAACTAGTTGTTAGTTTAGAAAAATAACAAAATTAACTATATTCAACCTTCAATAGCTGCTCTAAAAGATAACTCTACCCCAAAACTAATATTTGTAACTTTTTCAAAACACTAGTTCAAACACCAAAAATAACTTCAAACACTATTTTATCAAACACGACTTTTCACGTTTTTTTACTTAGTCCAGACACTAAAAGCTACTTCAAAAATTATTGTTCAACTGAATAGGAGAACTTTAATTCAAATATGACTCAGTTTTCTTTTTCTATTATTTTTATCACAATATATAATGTACGTACACGTGATTCAATTAATAATATTTTCTGTATTTTCTCTTGGATAAGAAGCATTATTATATCTTTTTTTTAAAGGGAAAAATTATTATATCTTTAAATATGAACTAAGAATTATCACTCGATCAACTTACTTGAAGTGTACAAAAGAATTCTTAAAATATTCTAAACTAGTATTGGGACCCGGGCAAATGCCCGGGCTTTTTCGTGAAGAAGAGGTAGAGTTTTTAAATATTTATACCCCTATTTTTTGCCGTTATTTTTGTCTGACATAGAACAACTAAAAGTTATAATATGATTTTGTCATTATCTTTGACGTTGGTTTCTAATTTATATGTCATGAAGAAACTCACTATATCATTCAGAAACATACTATATCATGCAGAAACTACATCATTTCTGAACAATCCACTATATCATTTCGACACTCACTATATCATGCAGAAACTCACTATATGATTCAAACATTCACTCTATCATGCAGAAACTACATGTTACTTTAATATAAAATTTTAAATATATTATAAATGGATCTTATTTTAAAGTACTTTTTAAACACTTTCCAATGGTACAAAAATTATAATTTTACAAACTACATATATTAAAAGTAATAATCAATTTAGTATATTTAACTTTTTCATTGTGAACCCAACTCTATTTATTCTTATCCTCAACTCAATTTGTATTTTAATCAATTTAGAACTCTATTTATATTCAAAAAAATATGACAGGATACTTAATGAGCGCGACAAATGGCGTCCAATAAGGACGTCAAATGTCGCGACCAACCCTAATTTCAATTGGCAATTGTAGTAGGTTACTTTAATACTTTAACCGTAATTCTAATTGAATCGCTAATTCCAATTGCAGTAGGTTATTTTAATACATTAGTATAGTCAATATTTATTCCTTTTATATGTTACTTTAATATAAAATTTTAGATATAGTATAAATGGATCTTATTTTAAAGTACTTTTTAAACACTTTCCAATCGTACAAAAATTATAATTTTACGAACTATATATTAAAAGTTATAATCATTTTAGTATATTTAAGTTTTTCATTGTGAACCCAACTCTATTTATTCTTATCCTAAATTCTATTTGTATTTTAATCAATTTAGAACTCTATTTATATTCAAAAAAATAATATGACATGACAGTTAATGAGCGCGACAAATGGCGTCCAATGAGAACGCCAAATGTCGCGACCTCATGAGCTGGCTTTTGTACTCTACTTTATATATTAGTTATATGATTTTTCTAATGCTTTATTATTTTGATAGAATATCTATAACAAGTGACTATAGTTTAACTTACTTTAGCATAAGATGTAAACAATATGTTTGCAACTACCTTTTCCACTATTTTGTTTCATTTTCTTAGAACTAAAGTTCTTTCACTATTGGATCACTACCTTAACACATAATTATGACATACTCCCTCCGGTCTTTATTAGTTTACCCATTTCTTTTGCACAGAGTTTTAGGAGAAATAGTGCTGTGGGACATAAAAAGAAAGAGAAATGATTAATTTATATTAAAGTTGAATGTGTGTGTCATGGAAAATTAGTGGGCCCATTGCAAATATAGAAACAAAAGAAATGGGTAAACTAATAAGGGACATCCTAAAAATGAATACGGGTAAACTAATAAAAACCGGAGGGAGTAATTTTGAAATGACACTTAAGTTTTTTTTGTTTTACAAAATCAGATTTTTTCTTCATTTTTACATTTACCTAAAACCCTGATTTGTTGCTGTTTTTTTCCTGTAACACGCTACTTCCCTTTTTGCTTCCTCTATCTTTCCCTTAAAAATTGCCCAAAATTGCCCTGAAATTGGCCGAAACCATAAATTTTCGTACAAACAATTGCCAGAAGTTACAAACTCAAATGTGGTGATAGCAATTATTTTTTTGCACCAAATATATGGATTTTATTCTGTTTTATCTACATTAGTGTTGGATATTTGAGATTCAGAGTTATCTACATCATTTACTTATCTCTATTATATAAGCCAAGGGGGAGCTATGGTGTCCCCTTATAAAAAGACTTATTAACCCTCAATTCATCAAAAAATTATTACCTATTAAGATTTTCCTCAATCATAACCCTTCCTAATTTAAAATATGCATATCAAAGGAAGTTCAAAGTTGCTAAAATAAACTGTCATAAAGATATGTGTAGTGAAAAGAAAAGTTTATGATTGAAAAATAAATTAACATAACTAAAGCAATTTTCAAATCAATTACAAAATCAAAGACATAAAATTTTAATTTTACCTAAACTTTTAAATGCAATAACAATACCAACATCCATTAACAAGTCATAAAAATACCGAGAAAACAAATACGATAATCTTATCTTTTAAATTTTCGGGTCAATAATTGTCGTGTGTGCCAGTTAGTATAATTTATCCTTTTATTTTTTTTGGAAATCGTAGTTCCCGTTTGTTTCCGTTAAGATAATCTTATCATTTTTCTTTTTAGGACAAATATTTAATGATTATTAAAAAATAAGCTCATCTCTGTTATATAAGCCAAAACAGGTATATGTGGTGTTTACTTAAAATTACATAATATAACCTCTCTGTATATTCATTACTAATAAATGACAAGGTCAAGTATGTCAATTCAGTGATATTTCATCATGTGTGGTTTTTTAATACATCGCACAGTAATATGCAATCAAAATAAAAGTTACGGAAAATTTCTCACAAATTAAGCAATGACAAAACAACTTGACATAAAAATCCTTCAAATAAATTTTGACATAAAGAACAAAATAATCAATCAAACAAAAGAAAAATCTTTCAAGAATTAATTTGATTTGACAATAAAACTTTACATCTAAATGCGCATCACAATTTTTGAACACTAATTTGCTTTCCTGTTGAAACAACTTCTTCATCAAGTAATTTAATATTTTGTATTTATACATCATCATAATTTATTAATTAGTAGTAATGATGATTATAATATATAAATTACATCCTTGAAAATTACATTTAGATGAAATTTAAGAATAATCGCCAAAGTAATCTACGCATGCAATGCGTTCATAAAAGGCTAGTATAAACATGGTTATTTTTGGGAGAAACGTTTCTTGTTGCTATAGTTACAAAAGACTTGTTAAAATATTTTTAATTTTTCTAATGTTTTACAGAATTATTATGATGGAATTACTCTTAGGTTGTCTTACATTAATTCTATTAACTAATGATTTACGTATATATCTTGTGTATAGAAATCTAGTCTTTATAATACTAACTGGAACGAATTAATTTGACAAAATCTCATAGGATCATATTATTTTTTCTTAAACATTGGTGAGATTATGGTGAAAATTTAACTCATAATCGAGACATATTTACGAAGAAAAAAGATACTGAAATTAAAATTAAAATTTTGTAATAATAAAATATCTAATTGATAATTCTAGTAAGTATACTTTTTTAAAATTCTAGTTTTGTCAAAAAATTCATAAATAACAAAAATCAAAAACATCTTTGACATTTTAATATTTGATTTTCCATTTGATTTTCAATTATAATAAACTTCCTTTTGTTTTGTATTCTTATTTCACCCAGTTTATATTTAAAGAGGTACTTCTTTGTATACCAAGTTTTACTTCCCTTCTTACTCCAGTCTCCACATGTAACACTTCATCTCCACTCTTGTAATCATACTCTCTCTACACTTTATTCTTACACAAATCTCATGTGCGACATTCTATCCACCTGTGCCTTTGAACTTATAGCAAGTGGAGTAGAGCATGAAATCATGTATGGCAGTCTCTAGCTGATGAAAATGGGAAAGGGGAGAAGAGAGGGGCAGCGAGAGAGAATTAGGTCTAGGGAGACAAGAAAAGAACAATGAAGCTTTATTTTTGACATGATGTCTTTTTAATCATGGTAATTTAAGCTAACTATGTTCACTGACTTAATTATATGTCTAATTATATTATTAGGAGACAGGAGTTGAGTAGTTGACTATCAAAATGTGTGTGGGCCTTGAAAAGGTTCAAAGTTGGAGTTTACACAATTTAATGGTCCGGGCCATATTTATTTGGGAACAATGGGCCGGACCCAATGATGCTACCACTTGGGAGTATAAGACGACAAAGCAAAACAATTTTTTTTTCGGGTTAAGGCATGGTCTTCTATGTTTTAACAAAACCCTTCAATCACAAGAACCCGAATCAAAATAATTGAAGTAATAAGATATATTAAAGATAAACATTATGTTAATGAAATAAACTTTAAGATTATTAGTTTATATAATACAAATACGTAATGAAGATTCCAATAAAATTTTACAAAAGCATAAAGCCTCACAAGGCATATATGCATGCACTAATTTCCATGAGGTATCGTAATTTGTTGGCTAGAATGGACATACATTATATATATACTCTGTCCGTTTCTTTTTGTTTCTTAAAGAGAATATGAGAGCAAATAAAAAAAACTCACAAAAGCAATCTCTCACTTACTTTCAACGACAACTGTCCGGTCCCAAATTTTATGGATATATCTCTTACTATTTGGGACTTGTCTCTTATATTTTGTTGTCCAACTAAGTTAATGGTTTTTCAATAAGAGACCCAAAAACAACAAAAAGAAATGGAGACAGTATTAAATATAACTATTAACTATAATCAAGTGCTTATGATCGAATAAATGGATTATTTCAAGAAGAACAACTTTGCTTCTTCTTTTTTTCGCGTAATTTACATAATGGAAAGCTTCTTGTGTGCATCTCCTCATGACCAAAACTATCATCTTCAACCTCAACAAAGCTATTTGTAGCGACAAATAGAATATATTGTTTTTTCTTAGTGCTAAAATTTGTATCATGCCATCTTGGATAGCTACATCATCAATGAAAAACAAATGTCTTTGTTACTTGTTTTCTATTACTTATATATATAGACGGGTCTGAAGTTTTGTTCTTCTTCCTTTTAACAACATCTTGCCTCTGTAAAGATTCTAATTTCTAAGAATGGGAAAGATGGGGTCTTAACGAAAAGCAAAGAAAAAAAATAGAACCGATATTCCCCATCTTATTCTTATCCCTATTCCCTCCCACCCTAAAAGTTTAAAAATATAGTTTATGTCACTACCTTGAATAAGAAAAAAAACAATTTGATTTCCTTCAGAATAGCAATACACATTAAGAACAATGTCCAAAACTAAGAGCTTAGAATATCTTTAATGTGATGTTAAAACTTATAAATAAGAGATGAGTGTTATTCCCATTTAACCCATTAAAATATTTAAAGAGTATCTAGAAAAGTCTAGCTAATATGATAGGGCTCTATGGAAAACAAATTATTCCACTAGCTAGCTTCTTATAAAATTTGTCTCATAATATATCAACCACTTGTAAGTCACTTTATTTTATTGGTTGGTATCATCCTTATGACAAACTACTTTTTAATTATACACTGATTGATCTATAACACACTATGATAATCAACTAAAAAAAATATTAATGTACACAAAAATATGAGACTTAATATTTAAATTCTTCAATACGTAGTTTTATAATTATAACTCTTTTACATATAACTTCATACTTGCCATCTCGTCTCATCTCAATGGGTCCACAGCAATTTATCATCTTACCCAAACATGCCCATTTCGTCCCACAACGGCCTACACATTCTATCTCCAAATTTGGCCCTATATAAAGTGCCCATGCATGCTCCTCTTTCATCAAATAAAATTTTCCAGCTGTGCTAAGCGCTAAGTGCTAGCCTAACCCAAAAATTCTGTCTCTGTCTCTTCTAGCTTGACTAACAATGTCCGGGGTGTGGGTGTTCAAGAACGGCGTCGTCCGTCTCGTCGAAAATCCGGCCGCGGAATCGATGGAGAGAGGGCAACGAAAGGTGCTAGTCCATATCCCTACCAATGAAGTCATCACTAATTATGACGTGCTCGAGAGAAAGCTGATGGCCTTAGGTTGGGAGCGTTATTACGATGATCCTAATCTTCTTCAGTTCCACAAACGCTCCACTGTTCACTTGATTTCTTTGCCAAGGGATTTCCGCAAATTCAAGTCCATGCATATGTATGATATTGTCGTCAAGAACCGTAACATGTTTGAAGTTAGGGACAATTAGTTGCTTACTTGAATGACTTTCTTGACCTTTTAAATTCATATAAGTCCCTCTTTTCGTTAATTTTCTTTAATTTGGAGGGTTGGTTATGTTTCTGAACGAAGTTTGCATGAGTGTTTGGATTGCTGGTTTGTATTGTGCTTAATTAATTAGGTTAGAGAGGCTTTCGTTATCATTGTTGTGGATAGTTAACTATGTATAGAGTGATTCTGGTTTGGGTCTCGGCAGATTTTGTGTGAAACATTGATTTACTCTTGTGAATAATCCCTCCGTCTGCAATAATTGTCTTATTTGACTTCTACAATAATCTTTTATGCAGTACTTTGAATATTAATATCATCGATTATTATCTCAAAAGAAAATATCTTCAATTACATACTCCCTTCTTTTGTTAATAGTTGTACCTACCCCGTCAAACGGGTTGTGAGGCCGGGTTCAGGTCATTAAATATATACCGGATTGGGATATATAGGAGTCGGATAAATATGGGTTGGATGTATATATATACGTTTATACGTGTTTCAGGTTAAGTTAGGGCCAAGATGCGGGTCAAAGTTTTCTTTTTATCAACTTTTTCGTTTTTGTATTTTTCAAAATCAAGGAGCATTTTTCATTTATGTAGTTATAATTTCATCTTTACTATTGTATACTACTTCCGTATTTTTTTAGTTGCACCATTTGCTTTTTGGCACTATTCATCAACCAACTTTGTTAAGCTATCTCGCACCATTGTATAAGAAAAAACATAGTCAAGTAGGGTCTTGTTAGATTCGTCTTAATGCGAGGATTCCAAATATCAAATTTTTATAATTTTTACTTACACCCAATAAGAGATATTAACTTTCAAAGAAGCGTCTCGGTAAATGTGAAAAAGCAAATAGTGCAACTAAAAAAATACAAAGGTAGTATATGCGCAAAGACTATGACTGCGTTGAATGGGGATTTCTGCAGAAACTGTTGCTCACTATGGGATTTGATGGCAGATGGGTAAATTTGATTCTGAACTGTGTGTCATCGGTTGCATATTCTTTTATTGTAAATGGGAGAGTATGTGGTTTGGTGAACCCGTCTAGAGGTTTGGGGCAGGGAGATCCTCTTTCTCCTTATCTGTTTATCATGGTGGCTAATGCTTTTTCTCAGATGATTCAAGCAAAAGTGAAATCAAGAGCTATTCATGGGGCGAGAGCCAGACGTAACGACCCGGAAATATCTCATCTTCTTTTTGCAGATGACAGTCTCCGTTTTACAAGAGCTACCCCACAGGAATGCTTGACAATAGTTGATATTCTTAACAAATATGAAACAGCATCCGGACAGAAAATTAACTATGAAAAGACGGAAGTAACTTTTAGTAGGAGGTTAGCTGTGAGCGAAGAGCAGATTTGATAAGTATCGTTCGTATGCGGCAGGTTGAAAAACATGAAAAGTATCTTGGGATCACAACTACCACTGGGCGTTCTAAGAAAGTTGTGTTTCGTAGTCTCCTGGGTAGAGTGTGGAAAAAGCTGAGAGGTTGGAAGGAAAATTATTATCTCGTGCTGGGAAAGATGTTTTGATTAAAGCTGTGAGACAAGCGTTGCCTACTTATCTCATGGTGTATATAAGTTACATGTGGCAATCATTCAAGAAATTCACTCTGCTATGGCTCGGTTTTGGTGGGGAGGGAGAGGGGAGCAAAGAAAGATGCATTGGTTGAGTTGGGAAAAGATGTGCAAGCCCAAATGTATGGGTGGGATGGGATTTAAGGATCTTGCGGTTTTTAATGATGCACTGTTGGGCAGGCAACTGGCGCTTTATTCACTATAAGGAGTCACTACTTAGTCGAGTGATGAGAGCCAAGTACTACCCGGATAAGAACGTTCTTCAGGCTAGATTGGGGCACTCTAACATTTACTTTTGGAGGAGTACTTGGGGGCAAAAAGTCTAGTTATGGAGGGATTGATTTGGAGGGTGGGAAATAGCATCAATGTTTGGAGTGATCCTTGGGTAGGTGATGAGAATGAAGATTTATTGAGAGCGATCCGGTGGAGAATATTGAGAATGTTTGTGATCTCATTAATTATAGCTCGATGGAGTGGAGGATGGATTTAGTCGAGCAACATTTTTGTGAGAGTGGCAAGAAGTGTATCTTATCTAGTTAGATGCCCGAATGATGATATTACTTGGGCGTATTCAAAGGAGGGTGTTTATTCGGTGAAAACGGCTTATATGTTAGGCAAAGGGGGGATTTGGATTATTTTCATGATAGGGCTTGGGTAGAATTGTGGAAGGTGGATGTTTCGCCAAAAACACGCCATTTCTTGTGGAGACTTGGGACTAAAACTCTTCCGGTAAAAGTTGTCCTAAAGGGTAGGCATTTGATTGATGATAGTATGTGCCCTCGGTGTGGCTGCGAAGAAGAAACAGCGTGGCATGCAATTTTTACTTGTGAGCAGATAAGAAAGTTGTGGGATGATTGTAGGTGTAGTGAGATGGTTCAGTTTGGCGAGGAAGAAGAGATGTGTGATGTTCTACCCAAGTGGGGAGAGATGGATGCCAACATGGTGCAGCGTGGACGTGTCCTCGCATGGGCAATTTGATTCGAGCGTAACAGCTGGGTCTTTGAGCAGAAAATGAGCTCAAGGGAGGTGATTGTTCAACGGGTTTACAGGAATGTGGAGAAGCACCAACAATACACAACTCGTATATACAATGTGAAGGAGGGCAAATAGGTCTCCAGCTCAGTGGTGGCACGAGATTGTTGCGGTAAGGTGATGTTCTCTGCAGTTCATCGTACTTGGGCTTGGTGGCCCCCCGAAGTGGCGGAAGGTAAAGCCATCTACATGGCAGCTCAGTTAGCGAAGGCCCATGGTACGGTCTACATAATGTCGTCTTGGAGTGATGCACAAGTGATTACTTCTAGGCTCTCTAAAGCAGCTTTGCTATTTCTGATCTTGATGCTATGTTAGGAGACACTCTTGCTTTGTGTTCTAGTTTTGCTTCTGTTAGTTTTAACCATGTTAGACGTGATGGGAATTCTGTTGCCCAAAATATGGCTAGAGTAGTGTCGTTTGGTGTTGAACAATGTTGGGAGAACCATTGTCCTATGGAGGTGGCTCCTTATGTTCTTATGGACTCTTTGTCCATTGATTAATGCACTTCTCTTTTCCCCTAAAAAAAAAGATATTGAAATGGATGTAAAAGTAAACATTTATTTCATATAAATATATGATATGTTTAATAACTTAGTAGTTATCATATTTACAATATTATATTTTATATTTAAAAGATGTTATATCTTTAAATTTAATTGATATTTTCAGGTTAATCAGGTCAACTAGGATCATATTTTCCCTCACCCTAACCCTAACCCTAACCCTAAAACTTCCGGGTTCATCCAATTCTTTTCATTCATGGTTTTGAGTCCAAAAATCTTGTTCAAAGTTCGAAAAAAATCGGGTGGGTTTAGATTTTGACAGGTCTAGTTGTAACATGTTCACTATTTTACATATCTTTTCTTGATCATTTGTTTTAATTTATATATAAAAAATAATTTTCATTTTTCTCCTTCTTATTTATCTTATTGTGTAATTCTAAAATATAAACTTGTATAATTTAACAATTATATAATTGATGATATTAATAGTCAAAGTTGGGTATTGGCATACGTGAAAGGCAGAGTGTAACATTTAAAATAAATGGAGGATTATTTGTAAAAAATGACTACACTGTGATATATTAAAATGTCACATTTAGATGATCATAATAAGAGTTAAGCCATAATAATTGGGAAATGGTATACGTAGCCCTTAGGGCTACATATAAGCATAAAATACATTTCCTGAAATAGTATTATTTGAAGAATTAATGACACAATCACATGTCAATCAATATATCTAATGTTTATTTTTTGCTTGATATTTCCATTTTTAACTTCTTATATGTAGCCCTAAAAGGCTACATATAACATTTTCCATAATAATTTGATAACTGTATTAATGAGAATCTACGATCAACAATTTATTAGTTTCATCCAAAAATCAAAAATGATAATTATTAAAAAAACGGGTGAAGATGCTCATTAGTGGCTTCACGTGACCTCGCTTTACCATATTCGCAATTGTTGAAGTCTTGAAGATTCATGCAGGCGCAGGGCCGGCCCTGAGCCTAGGCGAGGAGTGCGGCCGCCTAGGGCCCAAGGCCGGGAGGGGGCCCAAACCACCGTGAGTCCCTGATATACTTACAGTGAGTCATAGGCTCATAGCAAGAAGAAGAAAAATATAAACTTTGGCTATTCAAATCCATAATCATCGGTAATTGAGGAATATAATATGGCAATTAATAGTCTATTAACTCTACTTCTTCCTTCCCCAAAATACAATTTCCAAGTTTCCATTCATTATTAATTTATTATGGCAACTAAAAAAATTAACCAAACAGATGAATGCAAATAAAAATTACCGTCATTTTTCAAGCTATCGATTACTGAAGTATAATCTAATCCCTCAAAATAAATAAAAAATATGAATTGAAGAATGGTCTCCATTGGATTGTCTCTTCAAAATCTTCACCATCAGAGTGTTAAGCGACTTCGGTGTCACGGCATGCTCTGGTTTCTCTGTCTCATCTTTCTTTGTAACTTGCCCAGAAGGTGTTTGTCCTTTCTCAATCCTTTGTCCTCACTCTTTACTTTTTCTTATGAAAATGTTCATATATTATTATAATACTCCTATCATGGATATAGCAGGTGCATATTGTATGTTCAATAATAATTTTATCAGATATTCACAACTAGCAATATCCTTTGCAGAGTTTTTTGTTATGGCGTTATGGGTGCTTTGCAATGGTTTCATTAGAAACATAACATAATCTCTAACTTTATGCTTTATAATATGCCTATTTTTATTTATATACTAGTTGTATAATGATAATAATAATAATAATAATAATAATAATAATAATAATAATAATAATAATAATAATAATAATAATAATAATAATAGGATGTCAATTTTTTACTTTTGGATTTGTGTCAATTTTTAATGGGTCTGTCACATTTGAATATTTAGTAAATGTAAAAAAAAAATAGCTTTATTATACTATTCTACCTCTAAAGTTTTATATTCATTTTTCTTTTTTTTCCATGTTACTTATAAGATGTTTCATATTAAAAGCATTTATGTGTAAGTCAAAAGAAAAGGAGTGTAAACAAGGTGAAGTGCTAAGAATTATGAGGGTTTGAAAGTATGGCTAGAAGAAACCCTTGTTGAGATTATTAGTGATGTAATGACTGATTCTTTGTTTGAATAATATTATGATTGTTTTCCCGTCAAAAAAAAAACAAGGTGAAGTGCTAATAAAATCACAATAAGAGTTGTTGGGAAAATAGATTGACATACGATCTTTGACGAAAGAATTTGTTACATTTTCTTCGAATATATATTAAAAATTTTGAAGTATACTTATTTTTGTATAAGGGGGCCTTATTTCTAATTTCGCCTAGGGCCCATAAAATGTCAGAACCGGCCCTGTGCAGGCGAGAGGTCACTTTACGTGCCCATAATATTGGATGAATCCATGAATTACCCCCTCCACACAAATCTGAGCTCATCCGAGATACCTTCCAATGGTCCATCCCCCTTCTAACACCTCCCCCCTTAACCTTGGCCCCTCTCCCCCCCTCCCCCCTCCCCAATAATTAAAACACATCGCTAGAAATTTTGACATGTTACAAAGATACAATATAATATTGACGTATATGGCGATGTAAATAGACTAGTAGTGACAAGTACTTTGCCTCCCAAGAGATCAGGATAGTCATGGGTCACGTGTATTATAAAAAGCCTTTTGATCAATATGACCCAATATAATTGTTACACAACTGAGTCTCTACACAGCTTACCCACATTGGGTTACCTTCTCCATTAATGGGGACCAATAGTTTTTCTTTTTCCTCCCTTTCTCCAGTATGCATGCGGACAACTCCCAACTGGAAAAAAAACAAAGGGATATACCATACAGAAGTATAAAGTAACACAAATTCTTGGAGGTAACTGTTACATCATAATTTATGGTGTAACAACCTTCAAACCACTACTTTTTTTTGTAAAAATAAACTCAAATGACATGATATAAACAGTGGCGTATCCAGGATTTTCAAATCGGGGGTACTGTAACTAACTAAATAAACTTGTTCTCAACATTTAAAAAATCTTCTACATTAAAAATATCCATACACAAATAAACTAATTACTATCTACTAAATAATCCATATGAAACCAAATTAATAACCAACAATCAATCAATTTTATAAATCAAATTAATAACCAACAATCAATCCATCTTATAAATCAATTAATTCAAACTAATTCATAAACACATTACAATTCACCAAAATCCTATATACTACTTACTAGTATTACTAAATTAAAATGACCCAATTCATTAATTAAACAATCTATTGAGTTATTGAGTACCCATTAGGCCATTACCCAACATTCAACAATAGCACTTCCAGATTTACATTCAACAACATTCAACAACATTAAACATTCAACAACATTTAACAAGGGCAGATTTAAATTCAACAACATTCAACAAGGGTAGATTTAAATTCAACAACATTCAACATTCAACAAATTGAAAAAGTACAATCTAGACAAGGATTTTAATTCGGCAGCAGCGAACTAACCAGAATGCGGCAGAATCCGGCAGGCGGCAGCAGCAGGCAGCGGCGTGACGCGTGAGGCTGTGAGGGCGAGTTTTAAGTGTGGGACTGGACGGCGTCGGCACTCGGCAGAACTCCGGCGGTCGGCGAAGAATTCCGGCAGGAATCAGTGCAGTCCGGCTGATTTAAGAGAGTCAGAGAAGTGGTTAAATGAAATGAGAGAGTGAAGAGAGAGAAGTGAAAAAGTGACTGAAGAGAGAGAAGAGAGAGAGTTAAGAGAGTCCGGCTGATTTTTGTTGTTTGTCTAATGTTTTTATTAAAAAATAATTTAAATTCTGATAAAAGTAAAAGTTAAAAACAAAAAAGTACAATGTAATAAATGAAAGGAAGGGAAAACTCAACATTTTGCTTTTGCTGACACTCTTTGCTGGCAGGCAGCCTCTCACCCAATTACCAACGGTCAGTCGGTCAATTAACCCTTTAAAAAAAAAAAACGTTTCTCATTTTTTTTTTTTGCTTTGGGGGTACTGCAGTACCCCCAATGAACCATCTACATCCGCCACTGGATATAAATAACAAATAACATGAGATTCATGTCATTATTTGTATAGTCCGTGTCATTCTTGTTGAAGTGTATGTCATTACGCGCATGTTACACAATAAGTTATGGTGTAATATGTTACACCTAAGACGCACTCGTAACACAAATTCTTGGATTATCTAGTCTTTGGAAAGTACTTTTGGTGTTCGTAAGTATGTATTAGTCCCTCCTGTTCTTTGTTAAATGTCAAATATTCCAATATTTAAAGTAGAGTTTCTTCCAATTTAATCTGTATTTTTTTTATCTTTAACGGTTATACAGAAGTAAACTAAATATATGAGAATTATTTATCGTCTATTAAGTACAGGCAGTAATAAGATTATATAAATCAACTCTATCTTATATCTTTCTCTAAGAAGCCATCATTTCGAACTAATTCAAAAGAGGAAAAAAGTGATTTTTCACCTTGTATTCAGATTAAGAGGCAGC
Organism: Beta corolliflora; assembly: GCA_947648045.1. Taxonomy (NCBI): domain Eukaryota; kingdom Viridiplantae; phylum Streptophyta; class Magnoliopsida; order Caryophyllales; family Amaranthaceae; genus Beta; species Beta corolliflora. Next base: position 61,433 of record CANSZD010002879.1, read on the forward strand.
AATAAATACTAATTTTGAACCAATAAATATCATATGTTTGTTATTTTATTTGGCTCCTCTCCAGGTCTCCCCCCACCCCCCCTCCATGTCTTGTTTATTTTTGATACATATTAATGGACAAAAATATCTTTTCACGTAGTCTAAAAGACCGAAATTCCATACAATCTAGTGGGTAGGCTGAGTAGGATCTGGTGTGTTTTTATGGTAGAAGTAAGGTAAATTAGTTACTTATAATATCCGTTACAGGTTCGGTGTGTTACATGGATCACTAGTAGAAAAATGTTGATTTGCGTCTCCTAAATTGCGTCGTACAATTTGAGAAGCGACGCAGATGCGTCGGACGTGGGATGAACGCGACGCAAATCATGACTCATGTGCGTCGGACAAGAGGTGCATCCGACGCAAATACTTAGAGCAAATGGCTGGGAACATCATGTGCGTCGGATGATGATCTTTGTTCGACGCAGATAACAAAAACAAATAACAAATGATTTGCATTGAATGTCTTTAGCATGTGATGCAAATGGTCGGGCTTAAGTGATTTGCGTCGAATCACCTGGCCCATCCGACGCACATGCCCACAGCCCAAACCATTCTCCTTTTATTTTCGAGTAATCAGTCTCTCACACTTTCTCTCTCTCTCTAATCCTAAAATACTTCACTCTCCTGTGGCGCCGCTTACCCCCTCTATCTAACTTACCCCACTCTCTCTCACCCCTCTCTCTAACTTACCCCCTCCTTCCTCTTTCTCTCTCCAACTTTCTCCAATGAATTTCTTCAAATCCGTCTTCGCAGATGACGACCCAAAACCCAACCCACCATCTCCAACCTCCCATGAACCCGAAAAGCAGCCCAAAACCCACCAAAACACTCTCACGTCGAATCCAAATGGAAACCCAGGTGTTCCGTCGATGGGTTAATCAAAAGCATAACCACAAAATCCGAATCCGTCATCGAAACCTACCGTCGCAACCTTCAAGAAGTCGGTTCGGATCTAAAAATGGAAACCCAGGTGTTCAAAGAAGTTGCGAGTTCGACGAAAAGCACGAACACAAAGAGGAGAGAGAAGAAATTGTAAAGCTCCATTCGGTGCGGTTAGGGTTCGTCGATTTTCAAATCCGTCTTCGCAGATGACGCACATGCCCAAACCATTCAAGAATTCGGTGCGGTTAGGGTTCGTCGATTTTCAGAAGTTCTCGATTTTCAGGTACCATTTTATTATGAATTTCTTTGTTTTGCCATATTTATGTTTACTTTTGAAAGAAAAAAAATTCAACCTGGCTTGAATTTGGTAATATAAACGACCCAGTAATTTATGCCAATTTGTTCGGGACTTCGGGTAGTCCATTTATGTATTTTGAATTTTAGGACTACCATATAAATTCCTTGATATATATTATTTCCCCTCTATTTTTTCAGTTTTTTAACTCATTTAAAATGAAACTTTTTTTGGCAGATCTGGTGGAGGAAGAGAAAGAAATTGTTGGCCAAGCTTTTTTTATTTTGATTTTTGTAGATATGCAAGTTTTAGTTTTAACAAGATTTAGGATGTTTCTCTAATACAAGCGTTTGTAGATTTTCGTTGTTTAAGTTTGGTTAATTCCATTTTATTTTGTACAATTTGTTAAGTTTATCATTTTAGATTTTCATTGTTCATGTTTTGTGATTACAGAATTATTGTAGAGAATTAATAAAGAATCATGTTTTGGTTATGCGTATTTCGTGCTTGTTGCTGGGTTGGTTAGATTTATTTTTTTTTACTATATAAACTGATTTACTAAAAAAAAGCTGGAAAAAAAAGAACAAAAACCACTCATCTGCCTCGCACATTGTGCCACATGCGACGCAGATGACAAGCATTTGCGTCGCATGTGGCACCATGTGCGACGCAAATGAATGGTGCCTGGGCTGCTGCTGGTGCATTGGCGCGTCTCCCATCTGCGTCGCATGTTGGGCAATGTGCGACGCAAATGGTGTATCATCTGCGTCGCACATTGCTCAACATGCGACGCAGATGGAAAACGCAAATGCCTATTGTATGCAGGGGCGAGGCTTCATGTGTGTCGCACGTTGAGCACAATCCGACGCAAATAGCTCATCAACTGCGTCGTGTGCTAGTCCGACGCAGATCCCGTCTCTCTCATTTGCATTGAGACCTGTGCCGTCGGACATCATGGTGGTCCCAGGTCCGACGCAAATCGTTAATTCTGTACTAGTGGACACAAGTACTCTTTGCAGTAGTGATTCACATAAGGAAAGTTATGTTACAAATAACAGTAAATAAACTAATAATACTGAGGATGTAAAGAGATCGCTGCGACATGGGAAACCACTGTCCTAAAAGACAATTTCGCGCTACCTCGGTGCAAGTAAAACTATCACGATCGCCCTCCAAGATTAGCACAGCACCGCAGTTTGTGTGCAATCACAAGCCACGGTTGGAGATCATAACTTTGCCTCATTAAGCAGAGAGAATGGGAACCACATCCCACGCCCGCACCGCGCTCGCCACGAGCCCGAGCCCGTGGCGCGCGTGTGGTTACCAATCCTTTTATGCCATTACCAAACAAGATGTTCTAATAATGCACTTTCCTATATAAACAAAGGAAACACTTGTTATTTCTTCCATGTGGGACAAAGGGTATTTCATGCGTTTTCCACTCTTACTTTGATGGTCAATTTTCTTTGAGCTATTGTTGAACTTCCAACAATCCCGCACAGGTTCAACATATGAGAAAAGAAAAGTAGAATGATTTGGGCAACAATAAAACAATTGCATTAGTGTTAATGTCTTGAGACTTGAATTAACAATTAGTGATATTAAGCTAAGATCTCTTTCCCATTAAGTGACCTTAGTCTTGAACTTAGTGGGGAGTAAGAGACATATCACTCAAAACACGCAATTATTCATGTAAAAAGTTCTGATCCTCTGCGAATAACAATGACGCCTTATACTGGCCATGCATACGTCCAATAACTGGATACTCATAGATGTTCTAGATAATCGACCGAAGCAATTCTCATAGAAAGTGGCCACACTTCCACACTTAAGTAGGTGAATCCCATCAAGTGTGAGAGCTAAATCACACCACCAAACATATGGATATGGGTTCATTAAGAGCCTTTTTCTCATCCTCATTCTTAATGTAGCAAGCACTTTTACAACAAACATCTAGGGATGGAAAAACAAATTTCAGTGCTTTCGAATTATTACATAATGTTCCCCTTTGAACTCAAAGTGAGTAGGAGTTCATTACTTACAATTCAATCAATGGGTCTCCAGCCCATCTCTTTCGATATTTCCAAAACTAGTTTTCTACATAGGCCTTTCGTAAGCGGATCCGCGGTGTTCTTTTCTGACTTTACATAGTCCAGTGATATCACTCCATTTGACAAAGGGTCCTTAACTGCCTTGTGTCTCAGATGAATATGTCTTTTCTTTCCATTGCAGGCATGGTTGTTTGCAACAGCAACAACAAAAGCAGCTTACGAATCACAATGCATATCAGCTGAATGAGCTGGCTTCCCCCCAGTGGAATATTTGCATGTATGTTTCTCAACCATTCTGTCTCATGACCTGCCAATTCAAGAGCAATAAATTCATATTCCATAGTTGACATAGCAACACAAGATTGCTTACAGGATTTTCAAGATACATCTCCACCACCTAGTGTAAAAACATAGCCACTAGTGGAGTTGAACTCATCATTACCAGATACCCAGTTGGCATCACAAAAACCTTCCAAAACACCTGGAAAGTTAGAGAAGCGTAGACCCCAATCCATGGTACCTTTAAGGTACCTAAGCAATCGTCGAAGTGCATCCCAATGATCTTTGTTGGGGTTATAAGTGTACCTGCTTAGTCTACTTACCGCATAAGCAATATCAGGTCTTGTGTAGTTCATAAGAAACATAACATTTCTAATAACTTTTGCATACTCGGATTGACATACTGGATCACCCTTATTTTTCATTAAATAAAAACTTGGTGATAGGGGGTTCTGACTGGATCAACATCAAATGAATCAAACTTTTTAAGAAGTTTTTCTACATAGTGAGACAGATTTAAACATATACCACATGGATTTCTTTTAATTTTAACTCCCAAAATAACATCAGCATCACCCATGTCTTTCATTTCAAACTTTGAACTGAAGAAATTCCTTGTCTCATTGACACGATCCAAGTCAGTACCAAAAATTAACATATCATCCACATAAAGACAAATGATAACACATCCATAAGCATCATGCTTAGAATAAACACAAGAGTCACCTTCATTCACATGAAACACATTACTTACCACAATTTTGTCAAATTTGTCATGCCATTATTTTGAGGCTTGCTTAAGTCCATACAATGACTTGACTGATTTACAAACTTTATTTTCTTGACCAGGAAATGAAAACCCTTCAGGTTGAGTCATGTATATCTCTTCCTCCAAATCTCCATTAAAAAATGCAGTTTTCACATCCATTTGATGCACAATAAGATTATGAATGCAAGCAAGAGCTATTAGAGTTCTTATTGTTGCAATTTTGGTGAGAGGGGAATAAGTATCAAAATAATCTATTCCATGTTTTTGAGTAAAGCCCCTGACAACAATTCTAACCTTATACTTGTCAATGGATCCAACAGGTTTCATCTTTTTCTTAAAGACCCACTTACAAGTAATGGGCATGCAACCTCTAGGCAAATTAGTCAATGCCTAAGTGTTATTACTTAGGATTGAATCAAGTTCATTATTAATAGCCTCTTTCCAAAATATTGCATTAATGGACCTCATTGCCTCATCATAAGTTTTAGGATCATCTTCCAAAATGAAAACAGAGACAAAATCACAGTCAATCAAATAAGGTTCAGTCAAGAAAGCAGTTTTAAAATCAGATCCGAAACTATTGTCTTTTCAAGCCCTTTTGCTTCTCCTTGGCTCCGAATCTGAAACATGATTATCTGATGGAGGAGCAACACATAAGCTAGGTGCATAACTAGAAGATGGCAATTTATTATTAATACAAGAGGATTTCATAGGAAAAATATGTTCAAATAACTCTGCATCTCTTGATTCAATAATGTTACCACCTGCATAAGAATTATTAGCACCTTTAACAAGGAAACGAAAAGTAGCACTTTGATAAGCATATCCAATAACAATTGAATCAACTGTTTTTGGACCTATTTTATCTCTCTTGAAGCTAGGAACCCCAACTTTCGCTAGACACCCCCGTCCCCCACACTTTTAGGTATTTCAGGTTGGGTGCTCTACCCTTCCACAACTCATAAGGGGTTTTGTCTAGTTTCTTGTGTGGTACTCGGTTCAAAACATGACAAGCAGAAAGTATAGCTTCCCCCTACATATTATCAGGAAGTCCAGAACTAATAAGCATGGCATTCATCATGTTCTTAAGAGTCCTATTCTTTCTTTCAGCAATCCCATTTTGTTCAGGGGTATAAGGGGCAGTCATTTCATGAACTATACCATTATGTTCACAAAAGGTCTTAAGAGAGTTAGGGTCATATTCTCCACCCCTATCATTCCTAAGTCTCTTTATCTTCGATCTAACTGATTTTCTACCTCGGCCTTGTATTTGAGGAACATTTCCTCTACTTCATCCTTTGACCCGAGAAGATAAATCATAGTAAAATGAGAACAATCATCAACAAAAGTAATGTAATACCTTTTACCACCCCTGCTCTTATGATTTTTAAAATCCCCCAGATCACTAAAATCCCCCAGATCACTATGTCTATCTATTGATTTGAGGCTTCTTTGCAAATTTAGCTTCAACACATACTTTGCATTTTGAAAATTCAGTTTTAGAGAAATTTGGAATTAAATTCAAGTGTTTAAGCCTTTTAATAAAGCAACATTAACATGACCCAACCTTGCATGCCATAAATCAATAGACTCGGCGCTATAAGCAGAAGAAGTACTAGCCATTTTATTCATAGTTTCAACAGAAGCATCAAGAATAAAAAGTCCGCCACTAAAAAAAACCTTCCCTATAAATTCGCCATTACGAGTAAGTACAAGCCTATCAGAATCAAAGGAAAGTTTAAGACAACCTTCATAAGCAAAATACCAGATATTAAATTCCTATGCATTTCAGGAACATGTAAAACATTAGTAAGAGTAAGAAACTTTCCAAAACTGAGTTTGAGAATTATCTTCCCTTTCCCTTGAACACTTGCAGAAGTTGAGTTTCCCATGAACACATTCTCACCATCAGTTTTGTCGTAGCTTGAAAACATGTTCTGGTTGGTGCAGATGTGTTTGGTTGCTCCAGTATCAACGATCCATTCAATAACATTACCTAACAGATTTGCCTCTGACACAACAGCTACAATGTTATCAACGGCTTCAACAATGTTAGCTTGGTTCTGTCCAGCTTTCTTCTTACTTCTGCAATTTCTGCCTCTATGACCTGGTTTACCACAATTATGACAATTTCCCCTGAATTTGTATTTTTGTACTCCTCCTTGGGGTTTGAAATCCTTTTTAAAAGTCTTACCATAATGGTTTGAGGTCTTAGGTTCACCCAGATTAGCCGTAGGGGAACCACCAAAGATATTGGTCCCTTTATCCTTAATACGATTTTCTTCCTCAATTTTCAGGTGACCTATGAGCTCCTCTAAGGTTAGGTCTGTCTTCTTATGCATTGACTGGTTACGAAAGTCTTTCCAAGATGGAGGCAGTTTTTCAATCAACACAATAGCAAGGGTAATATCACAAATACAAAGTCTCTCGCCAGCCATATCAATACAGATATTCTCATAGTCATGAATTTTGTCAATTATAGGTTTTTCATCATCAACTTGAAAATCTAACCACTTATGAACATAATAACGTATGGTTCAAGCATCGTTAGTCCCATATTTCCCTTAAGTGCATCCCAAATGTTCTTAGAATGATCAGCATATAGATATCAAGCAAAGCATTAGACATATGGTGCAACATCATACCCTTACAATATCTATCGTCCTTAGCAAATTTCGCTTCAAATTCAGATTTTTCAGTTTCATCAGAAGGCAAGGTTACATCCTCAAGAACATACGCAACATCAATTTGTTCCAAATAAAATTACATCCTAACAGCCCAACGTTTATAATTTTTAGGGATATTATCTCAGATGACCCTGGCATATAGGTCATTTTCCCAAATAACCCTGACATTTTTACCTCTATCGCGGATAACCTTAAACTTGTATTTTGTCATTAAACTTGACGGAAAACATAACGGTGTTAAGTATTTGACAATTATCATTAAAAACCTAGTTTTAAAAAAAAAATTATGTTCTTCATTAGCCCTCTCTTGTTCTCCATCCCCTTAACATGTCTTCCTTGATTTATTTTTTCCAAACCAACAACTTGAATTCCTTCTTTGATTCATTGAAATAACTTGAATTTCTCGAAATTGTTCCAACATCCTTGATGGCTTGACTCTTTCCTATATTCTACGACGGTGGCTCTCATTCCCCAACGCCGGCGGGGTGTTTTTCCCTTTCTCTTTGAACTGATGTTTTTGTCTCTCTGGATTTAGTATCGTGTGGGGTGGTGGTGGTTTATTGTTTGGGTTTTACAAGACTGTTGGGTGGATTTGTAGAGGTTAGGTCTTGCTTTCTCTCATATCTGGGTGGTGGTTGGGGTCGTGGTAGTGGCTGTGTGGTGGTTGACTGATTATGGTGGCCAAAGGTAGTCGATGTATCAGTGGAATGGTGGTGGTATGGGGTGGGTTTATAGGGGTGTGTTTTAGGCCATACTTTTCTCTTTCCACATCTTAAGATACCCATTTCCACACCTGGCCATTAATCTCCTAATTTCCCAAAATCTGTTTTTGCCAATTACTCATACTCACAGGTGAAACTAATTCTACAATATTAAACCAATCCACAAAATAACCAAAACCCAAAAAAAATTCAGCACAAAGTTGCCAACGACAACATAACAATAACAAAATACTCTAAATCAAAAGATACTCGCAACACTAACCAACAAATTTCAAACAGTGACCCAAAATCTTAAGGACCCCGATAGCAATAATACCAAAAGAAAACTAAATCTCAACAGCTACGAGACAAAAAAAATTATTCAATAATCATCTAAAATAACTAAAAGTGGAGAGAGCGAGAATCAGGGGTTGGTGGTGGTGGTGGAGGTGGAGGAGAGAAAATCAAGGGGTGGTGTAGGAGGTGGAGGAGAGAGAGAAAATTAGGGGGTGGTGGAGAGAGAATGAATGGAGAAGCAGGTGGAGTAACAATGGAGGTGGAGGAGGTGGAGGAAAGAGAGAGGGGATGAAGATATGGCAGAGGGTGAAGAACAAGCTAAGGAGAGAGGATGAAGAACAATTGCCTTTTTTCTCTCTAAAAAAATAGGTTTTTAATTGTAAATATCATATAGTTAACACTGTTAGCCATTCCGCCAAGTTTAATGACAAATACAAGTTTAGGGTTATCCACGATTGGGGCGAAAATGTCGGGGTTATTTGGGAAAAAGGCCTATATGTCAGGGTCATCTGAGATAATATCCCCAATTTTTACCATCCAAAGGTTCCAGTTTGGACATGTCAGGAATAGTGAATTTGGAAGCCATAATTGTCTTTTAGATTGTTGCAAATAACTGTAAATAAACTTCCAGTACTGAGGATGTAAAGAGATCGCTGCGACGTGGGAAACCACTGTCCTAAAAGACGATTTCGCTACCCCGGTGCAAGTCGAACCACCATGATCGCCCCCCTGGATTAGCACAACACCGCAGTTTGTGTGCACTCACAAGCCACAATTGGAGATTAGAACTCTGCCCATTAATCAAAGAGAAGTTTATAGAGTGTTTAGTTTTTTTTTCTGTGTAAAACTGATGAAGGAATGAAACGGATTATATAAGATCAAAAAGACAATGGAAAAACGGAAAGGCTAAAAATAAGGGAAGTAATCAAGGCGAAAATATCGTATGTAAGAACTAGGAATCACGCTGATAACGTAAGACGATATTCTTGCAATTAGCGACAAACCGAAAATGATTGGGGTCCAAAAAGGACCACAGACCCACAACCCCCGCACGCGCAGTGCTCGCCATGAGCCCGGCCCGGCCGGCGCACGCGCGTATGTGGTTACCAATCCTTCTAGCCCATTATCAAATAAGATGTTCTAATGCACTTTCCTATATAAACAAAGGAAACACTTGCTATTTCTTCCATGTGGGACAAAGGGTATTTCATGCTTTTTCCACTCTCTTACTTTGATGGTCAATTTTCTTTGAGCTATTGCTGAACTTCCAATAAGTTATAGTCATGTAAGATCTTGTTAGAATTGTCTCAATATTTATTTTTAAAATTTAATTTTTTTTCATAATTGTTAGTAATTCATAATTGCAGACATTAATGGGTCAAAGTTGTGCAATGGCAAGCATGAAGGTCAAATTGTGTATATTAAAAAGAAATATAATTATATAAATGATACTCCCTCCGTCCCTAAATAAAGTTCCCATTTTTCCATTTATGTCTGTCCCAAATAGATTTTCCATTTCCTTATTTGGTATTTAACTTTCACTTTATTATACTAGTTGTTGGTCCGCGCGCTATCGCGCGCAACCCCCCAAGAGAGCGAAAATTATTATGAATAGCTCTATGCAAATATCAATGAAATTAATTTAAGACAATTTAAAGTATATGAACGTGTAGGTAAGATAATAGGGCTATTAGATTATATTACATATATGTTTTTTTAGTGCAAACCGTTTGTGGGTTACAAAACTTGCCCAAGGTCTTGTGCCTTCTCTAATTTGCTATATCTATTACAATCATTAAATCATGCCTAGCAGCAAAAGAGATTAGTTTATATTAGGCAGTGATTAACTTTAAGGGACACATTGTTAACAGGGAGCATTAGGTTGCATAGCAAAATAGCAAGCATAATAAGGGCCTCTTAGGTGGATGATGCAAAACCTTAATTGTTTCGCTCATCAGCAGCACCACCAGTGGGTAGGACATGAACATCCTGATGTGTAGCAAGAGATCAAAATCTAATATATGAGATTAATAGTTACTATCATGGCGAAAATATCTTGATAATGTAATCTTGGAGTTGGACTAACCAAAATAGTAGAATTACAAGTTAAAGCAGCAAAAGAAGAAAAGACAGCTAGCTAAGAATAGACAAAGGTTCAAGATCCCATCTAAAGCCTCACAACCATTACAAACTTTCTCCAAAATCTTGGAGTTTCCTCACAAAAAAACACCAAAAAGTAAAATGTCTAGAAACAACGTTTGTAGACTTGGAACTGCTTCAGGATCGGAGATACCCAATTCATCTTACTCTATATGTTGTACACTACAATCACAAAACAATATGAAAACCATTTTGGTTTTCTCAAGGAAAACAGACTCAGGACACTATTCACAAGGATTTCCGAGTAATCTTTGCTTTTAATAGATTAAAGAAAAAGAAAATTTTGATGTTTCTTATTTTTTTTATTACCTTCATGTTTTCTTTATTTGTAGGGGTTGTAAAGGTGAGTTAGACAAGGTTCTTATCCAGGCACTTTTTCGTAATACGGGTCATTTTTGTATCTATTACAGGTTCTCCTTTCCAAGATTCACGAGATTAATTTCCTACGCTAAATGCAGGCTAATCTCACAAGAAAATTTATTGACGTCTGTATGCTATAATGAAACTTTCTCAAGGTTATAAATACTTAATGTGCATTGCGTTTATAATAGAATCATATTTCAACCTACGAATTACCTTCTCCTTCCTCTAGCCCTCGTATCTCTCTCACTTATCATTAGTCTTTGATGGTCTTTTAAATTTCAAAAGTCCTATTCAATCTTACTAAAACTTTTTCCCCCCATTTTTTTTTCTCTTCATCATCTTTTATAGATTCACTAATTTTAAAAAGTTTCACCTATTTAATCGAGGTTTTTGTAGTACCCAAAGCATAATAATTAAGATATTCATGTAAATTTATTTATGGCTTAGAAATTAAACATGAAGCTATTGCAACAAAGATATTGAATGCGTATTTTGTTGCCTCATTGTCCTCATCATTTGTACCTAAATATGAATCGAAATAAATTTGCAATATAACATGTTTGTTTTAAAGGTAACATCTTCATATATATACATAATCGACTAATAATTCAAATTACATACCAGTAATGACAGCTTACAAGAACACTACATAAGAACAATTAACAAACAGGTCACCCAAGTAATTCACAAGAGTAATTCACAAAAGACAAAGGCAAACTTGTCATGTAAGTCATCCATCATGACAATTGGAAAGTAGTATAGCAGCTTTTACGCCTCCCTGAATACACTTTAAATTGAAAAGAAAAATTATCACATAATCTAGTAAGTAAATAGAAAATTAGAAACAACCGTAATAAAATAAAGTTCGAGTAATCAATATAAAAAACTTAACTATACAACCGTAATCTAAATAAAGAGCTCCCCGACAAAATTATTTCTCTATAATGAAGTTTTATCTATTTCTCTCTTACTATATGTGTTTCTCGTGCTCAACCTTCTATCATTCTTCCCCTTTACCTCACCCTCCTTTCCCCTTCTTCTTTCCCTCCCTACCTGTTAATATCTCACTCTTTTAAGTACAGGTTATCTATTAACATTTTTTTCATATACTTTCTCTCTTTTTAATTGTAGCGTATTTCTTTTAGGGGAAATATCACAATACTTCCTACTAATCGCAAAATAAACTTTTTATAGTCAAATACCACAAGTCACCTTAATTAACTAACTATTTTAAACAATTAACAAGTCACAAGACTCATAACCCACCCTCCCCAATTATGTCCCTCTCTCTCCTCACCCCTTAAAACCTTTGCCAACCCCACTCCGAGTCGTCGCTCCATTCAACCCCAACCTTATAACTCCAACACCAACCACCACCACGACCACCATTGCAGTCTCTCTTCGACACCACTTTTCCAGCAACTTCCCCGCCATCAACATGTTGCTCGAGCATTCCGTCATAGTTAAGCCTTCATGGTGAATTTGACCATGAAAATTCCAGATCTGAAACTTTCATGACTACATTCGACCATTTAAAAGCTTTCTTCCAATGAAAAACATAGAGAGAAAAAGGATGAATAGGAGGGGAGGTGGTTGCAAGTACACAATGGTTGTGTTAGAAGATATGGATGGTGTTTGATTTTGAAATAAGGTAGCTACAATTGTGGCTGGCTGAGAGATAATAAAGAGAAAGGGAGGAGTCGGTGGAAGACATAAATGATGAAAAGAAGGGGGAAGAGGTGGTTGCGACTCACGACGATGGCTGGGATGATATAGGATATGAGGTGGATGGAATGGGCCGGCGGTGATGGGTATAGATGTTGGTGGGGGTGCATCTGGGATGGCGGGGGTTCATCTACGCTGCTTGTGGTGGTAGTTACAGGGAGGGAGGAGAGAAGGTGGATGGTAGTAGGTCATTAGTTGACTTAATCTTTGACGGTGAATTAGTTTTGTTAATTAAAGGGACTAAATGTCCTTCAGAACACTCTTTCTTAAAATTTGTGTGCATATCTATCTTGCAAGTAAAAAGAAACGCATGAAGTATAACAAAAAATAAAACATAAAATTACCCAATAACACTTTCATATCTAGAATTTTTTGTGTTAAAACAATGAAAATACGTAAAAGAACCATTTTACTATATTAATTAAAAGTCCAATATCATAAATTCCAAAATTAATTTATTGGGAAATTTGAAAACAACTAATCCAACAAGCGTCGCTTGCTTTCAATATCCGAACTCATGGTCTGAGAAGAAAGTTTTAGATCCACAGAGCCCCTTTCTTAAGAAGAGGAATAAGATATTTGTTTCATCCTATGTCATTGCAGTCTCAATAGATCCTTGATCAATAATAATAATAAGTGCCTGGATTTGGACCACAAGTTGGAGATCACGGCTAGTGTTTTGCGCACCTTCACTGATATCTTTTACTTGCTTCATATTACCTTCCAACTTTGCACTGGTTTTATTGTTCCCTCTTCTCGGGTCTTTGGTAGATGAATTTTAGTAGAAGATGCAAAAGCAATTTATGAGTCAAATCAACATTGACATCAATTTTGGCTGAACAACAAGAATATACTCCAATATAGGTATCAAATGGAGATTACCCAATTTAAATATTATTCATATTAATATAATAGAATAACATAAACATAAAATTGAGAGGAAAAAAGCTGACTTTTACCAGCATGGATGTTCTTCTGAGCTCCCATGAATAATGCCATATATTTAGTTTAGCTAATGAAGCGTAGAACCTGTTAACTTTGCAAGGAAAACAATGCCATATATAGCAAGCAAACATACTTTAGCATTTCCTTGAGCAGCTCTAGTGGACCTCCTATACACATTAAAAAGAAGCAAAAACACACTAATCAATATGACACCAACATATTTCAAATATGATATTTGTACCATAAAAGGTAGCTAATCAAGTAGGTGGAATTCATTAACTTATGCTGCTTGTATTTGTTTCTGATTGCAACCAAAGACCCTCCTCTACCATCTAGGTGCAAGTCTTGGATAGTACCACCACTGCGATTGCCACTGCTGCATTGATTGCAACAGCACCATCCCTTGCAATAGTGATGAAGAAGACTACAATATCTCATTCAACAAAGATCACATTCAAATTCACAACAAATGAAACAGTATCAAATCCTAAAGTAAAAAAGACTCATCACTTGAAAACTAAAGATAATATGATATAAGTTAATCAGAGAAAAGAGTTAATTAACCAATCTTTACGATCTAAATATTATGTGGTTGGTAATATCAGATTCAATATCAATTTTGTAATAAGCATAAATCAGCAAAGCCTTGTCGTCATGGAGCCATATTACCCAATTCCCTTAAAGAGAATTCATAAGTAAAGAGACCATATCTAAGTCCTTAATGGCTTAATAGCCTCTATAATTTACATGTTGAGTATATATGAATGCAATTCTTCTATAGAGTTCATACAAATAAGGTATATCATATTGTAGGCGTGTTTTTATTTCGCCTACGCGCTGTGAGTGCGTATTAGATTTGACTACCCCACTGTAAAGGTTTTATTGAAAATGTTTTGAAAGAAGTCGCCAACAATTCTTTTTAGGAAGAATAATAAACCTTATTGGATATGGGAAAATCATAGGAACAAATTATCCAATGTAGATTTCCCCGTCCTGACTCCAGAGATGGTCAAAATGAACCAAAGATTGAGTTCGGGGGTGAGGGTACGAATATAGTCATAATGAACCACATTCGCCCAAAGTTGGCCTCTACTAAATATCGATTCATTGCAGATTTTATGCCAGAGAATAACCAAATAACGTTTTAAACACCCTAAAAATATTTAGTCTAAATAGGTTCAGGAAACACATAAAAAGATGATAAGTGCCTATTTATACATATTTTTACCCTCTAATATAATACTTTTAGTGTCGTCTGTTGAGTTATATGGGTTAAATATTATACTTTTAGGATATTATAAGTTGTGGTTCTTTTATCGCTTTCATAGGTTATCTAGTAATTGGGTTTATATGATTATTTATTAGTTTGACCTATGTCATATTTTATACCATTAATAATTTATCTCATGTTGGCAGGTACATAATTATATTAGAGTCAAATAATTGGATATTTGGGCCAAATCAAATACTAACACTGAAGGGAAAGAAATGAAGTAAAAGAAATTAAAGAAAAGAAGAAAAATAAAAGGGCTAGTGTCTTGGGCTGGACACAAGTAGGCCGTAGCAACCAGCAAAAGAATGGAGCAAAAGAAAGAATGCATAAAAAGACAAGCATAATCATTTTTTTGGGCCTTGATTAAAATATACCCACGTGGGGTATTAGAGGAAGAAAAGAAAACCTTGTGTTTTCTTGGACTGGGACGTTGCAGCATATAAGGAATAAGAAGAGGACAAAACCCTATGGTTTTGTTGGGCTGAAATACAGCAACAATAAAACACAACACAGCAGCGACGAAAAAAAGGAGAGCAGCACGAGATCAGTTTGCGATAGGGGAGTGAAGGACGACGAAGAGTACGCCGCAGTAGGAAGACGGAGTACAGCATAGCAGTAGGATGGCGAAGATGTAGTCCGGGAATTCATCCACAATGAGTTTTCTCTACTCTTTTCTATTTCTTTTCTTTGTTTTCATGTCTAATTTAGAGTAGTTTTACACTAGTAGAAGCATGTAATCGATTTATTTGATATATGGTTTATGAGATTACGAATTTGTTTGTGTTATAAACGATTAGTTTCTTTTGGGTATTTATACGAGTTATTATCCCGGTTTTGATTCATGTTTATTGATTTAGTTTGATCACCTAAATTATTTCATGTTTCTATTGTTAGATTGATAGTAGTTTTAATTAGGTTGCAGCTTTCTGGTCTAATTATAATTGCTAGAATCTTGTGTAGCAATTGAATTCAATTAGTTGCAGCGTACTGGCTAATTTGGGTTCAGTTGATTGGTGTTTTAATCTTTGTCAAGTTTGATAATTTAATACATGCTTTCATGATTGGATTAATTTAGCTTGATTAGGATTAAATTTGCGTGCTTTCACGGGATTTAACGAGTAAGAAAGATAAAACTAGTAATCTACTTATTTTCAATGGGTTATATAGTTAACCAATCTATCCTAGGCTAGTCGAATGAGTCAATGATTATACCCATTATCTATAGAAAGTTACATGTCTCCTATTAGCTTCTTTATTATATTTTAAAACCGAATTTATTTCCTGCAATTTATATTTATAATTTTAGTTTAATAGTTTTAGGTATAGTTTTGATATTCGAAAACCCCCTATATTATATAGTAATAGTCATATATATAATTAAATAATTAGTTTAAGATAATAACGCAGTCTCTGTGGGTTCGACCCTTACTTTCCCTATCTATCTGTTAGAGTTAGTGAGTGATTTATAAATATAATTTTGTTGCGGAAACGACATGCATCAAATTTTGCTGCTTGGGAAGCAACCCAAGGATTTATTGTTTTCTATTTTCTCTAATTTTATTTTATTTTTCTTCGGCACAATAAACTACTCTAACTACTCTATGTGTTGTGTCTCTTCTGCGATCCAGGATGTTGTTCTTCCCATCTCGCTAATGTTCTTCGATCTTTGTTATGCACACCGCTGCTTATCTCCTTCCTCGTTCAATTGCAATTTTCAGGACACCAACTACTATATGGAGAACATTTCTGCAATCTACATACACCAGGTTGCCTCATTCCTTGTTTCCCCTATTTCTTTTCTTCTCCTCACTTCTATTTTTAGTTTGATTTTAAAACATTGAGGACAATGTTTATAATAAGCGTGGGGGAGAGGCTCAAAAGACTATTTTTTAGTGACATGTTATTAGGCAATCGTTTTACAAGGTTCCTAGCAGGTTGTCCAAATTAATCTGATTAATGTTAGAACAATTCTTAAAGTCTTTATTAGTAAAAATAACACGTGTGTGATAAAAGAAGTAAAGCAAGACAATCATAGAATAAACATAGAATGTTCAGGCAGGCATGATAATAATATGAAAAATAAATAAAAAGAGAAAGGTTTAGAATATACAGTAGAACGATTATTACTTAAAGATCTACATCAGGAAAGAAAACTGTTAGTAACTTCAATATAAAAATAATTTGTTTAAGGATCCTCAGGTATTATACCTATGCGGCTTAGATTGAGGAGCGCAACGATCTTTAGGCGGAGCAATCGTGGAACCAGGAACGCAATGATTAAGAATGGATTGATAGAAAGTATTTGAGTGTTTGAGGTATTCGAAGTGTATTGTAGAGGTATTCGAGAGAATTTATATACGTGAAAATAATAAATATTGAAAAGTCCCCTCGTAATTCAGGAAAAACGGGTATTTATAGGAAAAAGGAACCTTACGCCTCACACAAGTCCTGCGCCAGGCGCAGGCCTACGTGGCAGGCGCAATGCCACGCGTCACGCGCACATTGGTGTGCCTGACGCAGCCAGCCCAATCAAAGATGCACATGTGTAAACGCGTTTTGAAAAGATAGAAAAGTATGTTGCGTCTCACACAAGACTTTCGTCTGTTGCAGGACTCTGTGTGAGTCACAAAATATGCGTGTCAGGCGCTCATTGGCTCGCCTGACGCGATATGGCCAATGTGCTGGACGCACGTGGCGCGCAGAGCGCGGCCCCGCGTTTGGCGCATATTCTGGAATATTCGAGCATATTCCATTGCGCGTCTTTCGAAGATACTTTTTTATCCCTAAAATTCCGGAGATGGAATTTTATGGATTAAAAATCTGATTTACTTATCAAAGATAATAAAATATTTATGAAAAATATCCATTAAAATAATAAATATTTGATTGGGCTTTTCAAATGGATTTAAAATATTTTATGGGCTTGAAATAAAATTAATCATCATGAACAATTAATTGGGCTTTAGAATATCATTTCGAAACACATTTTAGAATGGTTCTTTAGATTGCTCTTCCGTTGAGTCGCGCCAACTAATGTCGCGGCATGTTTCATCATTGGATCCTTAAATGGGGAGACACGATTATGTGTCTACAGAAGCCCCCACTTTGACTGAGGTTCAGGAAACCGGTAGTCAAAGTATACGGTGTCGGGACGGAGAACGATTCTAAATGCTCTGCAGTTTAGAACTGATTTATATACGTCGGTCTCTGCAAAACAAAGTTAGTATGCAGGACAATAACTCCAAGCAATCTGATTACTTGTAGAAGAAGATGTTAGCAGATAGGTGCAAAAAACTCACGTAAGCACATAATGATGCAATAATGCGAACTTAGACTCTTTAAGGATGCTTGAAACGCAATGCAAGGATTAAGGTTATGCAAAGCTAAGGGAGATGACACGGCATGCAAGGTCAGGGTTATGCAAGACTAGGATGTATGAAATGCAATGCAAGGTTAGGATTTTGCAAGGCTAGAGGATGTGGATATGCAGAATGATAGAATAAAATGAATAGAATGATTTTCGAAAATCGTTTTTAGTAAATAATCGGGGTCCGTAAACGAGGTCCGCGGATTACAACTTTTCGGGAGTTTGATTTGAATTGGAGGAACCACCACACATAGGAAGCCCCCACTTTGGGTGAGCTTGCCTAGAATTAGGCTTGAGCCTTAATTGAAATGTACTTGATCTGATATTGAAATGTAGTTGATCTGTCTTAAACGTTGTCACTGGGGATTCTTCTTTGGGAAGTTGATACAGGCAAAGTCAAATGTCGCTAGAGACCATGGAATTGTCTGAGAGTCCTTCAGGGACAAGGAGAGTTTTAGTTTTTTGCTAAGTAAGTAAGTTTCATTCCATAATTCACCATTACAACCTAAACTAATCAAGAAGCAGACGAACCAACTAGGTTGGACCCTCACAACTTCAAGATTAGGACACAATTACATCCAGAGAAGGATACAGCTAAACTCACAACAAACAACTTCCTAGCTATTCCTTAGACTAGTAAACCATACATAGTCAGCCCTTGATATTTTCTTAGGCATTACAGCCAAAATTCTAGCTCTTACTACATTCTGAATCTGTTTACAGACTACATTAATGTTAGGAACACATTGCTCCCAGTAAACTTTATTTCTGGTATACCAAACATAATAAACCAAAGCTGAGATGCTTGCCATATAAACATTTCTCTTGAACTTGGACTTCCTGCTATGCTGGATCCATCTGAGTAACTATTGTAGTTCTGATGCAGCAGTATTGATTTGTAACCAATGTTTAATGTTAGTAAAACAACTAACACTAAACTGGCAAGTAAAAAAGAGATGCTGATGCTCTTTGAGTCATCCGGTACATATGAGGCCTTTGTTCGGAGCCGCTAACACCAATTCTAGCCAACCTAGCAGGTTGTGCGTAGTTTACATTGCACCGCCAACCACATAATAAACTTGTGCTTTGGCAAGCCGAGTCTATTCCATCTTTGCAGTGTCCCAATTCACTCTAACTTGATCATCCACCAATTTATCATACACCTTTTTCACTGAGTAGGTGTTCATCTGATTCAACTCCTGCTGTGTCATCACTTGTTTCAATTGTTCTTTTACAGAACAAATCTTCCTCCAATACCAACTAGCCCCTGAATTAGGCTTATAATCCCACCATGAATCATTCCTGATATAAACAGCATGAATCCACCTCAACCACACACTGTCCTGTTTTGTTGAGACAGCCCATACATATTTTCCAATGCTAGCTACATTCCAGAGCACAATGTTCCTAAATCCCAATCCACCTGCATATTTAGGACAACACAATTTTTCCCAAGCAATAGATCTAGCTTTCTGACTAAAAGCCTGACCACTCCACATAAATGCTCTACAAATCTTGTTTATTTCAATACTTTCTTGGGCAAAATAAATACTTGAGCCCAGTAAGTATGTAAACTCAACAACACAGCATTGATTAACTGTGCTCTGGCAGTATATGATAAGTTCTTAGAGCTCCACACTCTTATCCTCTCTGTCATCTTCTCTATCAGAGTTTCACATTGAGCATTAGATATTTTCTTGGCACAAATTGGCACACCAAGATATCTAAATGGCAAAGATTCATGAGTTAAACCAGAAGCATCAGTCACTCTTTGAACCTCCTCACTTGACATTCCACAAGTATACATGGCTGATTTGTGAATGTTAGCTTTTAATTCAGAAGTATCAGAGAATAATTTAAAAGCTCTAAGCATCAAGTATATAGATGGATATTCTCCTTTACAACAGAGAATTAGATCATCAGCAAAGCACATATGAGTCAATTTGACCTCTTTGCATCTTGGATGGTACTGAAACTGTTCAAGCTCACTCATTTTTGTCAAAATTCTTGACAAATACTCCATACATATCACAAACAGCAAAGGTGACATAGGATCACCTTGCCTAAGCCCCCTGAATTATTTGAAGAATCCTTGCATTGTGCCATTAATCATTAATGAGAACATAGGTGTCTGAACACACTTCATAACCAGCTCTATGAATGCAGAAGGAAATCCCAAAGCTAATAACATTTCATGCAAGAATTCCCAACTAACAGAGTCATAAGCCTTCTGTAAATCAATTTTCAAAAGACAACTAGGCTTAACTTTCCTCCTACCATACTGTTTAACCATGTCCTGAATTACCAAGATGTTATGTACTATATATCTACCATGGACAAACCCACCCTGGTTTTCCATAATGAGATCGGGAAGCACTTGCCTGAGTCTAGCACATAAAACCTTTGTCACACATTTGTATAATGTGTTACAACAGGTTATTGGTCTAAATTCAGATACATTTGATGGACATTTAGTTTTAGGAATTAATGTTATGACTGTGGTATTCAATTCCTTTAACATTTGTCCATTCTACAACACATCCAAAACTGCATCTATAACATCATTTCCCACTATATGCCATGCATCTCTATAAAAATAAGAGCCAAAGCCATCAGTACCTGGTGCTTTGCACCCAGGAATTGAAAAGAGAGCTTGTTTTACCTCAACTGCTGTGTAAGGTGCATTCAGGATTGATGTATGTTCTGCAGTAATCAAAGGGCCATCTTGAACAAGTTGTTGAATAACCTGCTTTCTTGCCCCAATTTCACCACCAAGCAACTTTTCATAATATGTAAGAAAGGCACTTGCAACAGACTCAGGAGTATCATGCCAGACTCCAGCTTCATCATGTATGCAATATACTTGATTCTACAATCTTCTAGCCTTGATACTCTGGTGAAAAAGATGTGTATTCTCATCACCATCTTTAATCCATGCTAGCTTGGCTTTTTTATTCAAAAATTCAATATAAGCCTTATGCTTATAATGATATTCCTGAACAGCCACTAATTCCTGATTTGCATAAGCCTCCTCTCCTGGATGTTCATGCATTAACTTTTGTGCTTCAAGCATCTGCTGGTGTGCTCTTAAATCTGTTGCTTGAATCTCAGAGAAACCTTCTTTATTCAGTTGTTTCAGAGCCATTTTATCAGTCTTTAACTTCTTCAGTAATTTGTACATTTTTGTGCCATGTACTTGTAGTTCCCAGGCCTTTTTAACAATTTCATCATACTGTGGAGATGATCTCCACATGGTGAAATATTTAAAAGGTCTCTTGCCTTCAAAGGAATCACTATACACTGCTAAAACAGCACGGGAGTGATCAAATTCTCCTTCTGGATGGAAGGAAACTTCAGCTGTAGGATAATTATCTTGCCATGCTTGATTTGCTAGAATTCTGTCTAGCTTTGAAAATACTCTATGACTCCCTTGTTGCTTGTTATTCCAGGTAAAAAAATTACCTGAACTCTTTATATCATGCATATGACAATTCATCATGCAGTCTCTAATATCTCTAACTTCAATTTCTCTGACTGCAGAGCCTACTCTCTCATCTGTGTGCATCACACAGTTGAAATCTCAACACATTATCCAAGGTTCAGATGTATTAAATAACATCAAATCCTTCCACAACTCCTCTCTTTTAATTCTCTCATTAAAAGCATATATAAAGGTACAGAAAAAACCTTTTTTACCACTAGTTGGTTCTAGAAAATTAACAATGTAGAAATTGACTAGAACCCTTTATTATATTGACCATAAAACTACTTGCCTTCCATGCCAATATAATTCTCCCACCTTCATACAAACTATTATTAGTGGTAAAGCACCAACCACTAAAAATTCTTTGATATAAATTACCAAGATTGTGAGTCTTGACTTTTGTTTCTAAGAGAGCAACAATACCAATAGACATATTGTGAATATATCTTTTCACATCATTCTGTTTCTTAATTGTATTGATGCCTCTTACATTCCAGGATAACACCTTATCCATTGCTGATAGGAGGATCTCCCCCTCCTTGTGATGTAATCACTCCCTGCCTTGCTTTTCCCAGCTGCTTCTCATGCTGCTCATTCACATTCAAAATAACAAATGAATTTTGAATATCAGTGTGCTTGACAGTGGATGATCTTACCCTAATAGGCTTCAATGCTCTTTGAAAGCCTTCAGGATCCACGTCCCGCCTCTTCTCCTGAGCTGGAACTTGCTGCATTGGTTCAGAGCCAGCAGAGACTTCTACCACAGGGATAGGAACCAGTACTGTGTCTTGAACCTGACTTGATTGAAGTGGCTGTATTTTTTTAGGCACCCAAACCTGCTTCACCTTGAATCTGCATTCAGAACTTGAGTGTCCCATGATCTTACAGTGCTGATAATAACTTGGTCTCCATTCATACAACACAGGCACTTCAGTAAGATCACCATTTTCATTCCAAAATTGAACAGAATCAGGGAATTACCATCCGATTTCATTTCTACTAAAACCCTATCATAATGTAGTTTATCCCGTTTCTTTGTAGCATCATCCCTCTTGATAGGATCTCCCACTTGAGCAATAATCTTATGTAAAGATTTCTCACCCTAATATTTGAGGTTTAATTTCAATTGCACTCAAATTGGCACCGTTTTCAAGTTTTCTTTCTCAAAATCCATATCAGGCATCCATGGTTTCATTATCAAAGGTTTCTTATCAAAGAAATAATGCCCTGTGAGAACTGTATCTCTCGAATCCATAGCTGGAAATCGAACTAAGAACATTCCCTTCTTAACAAGAGCAACCTTATCCACCTTATATTGTCTCCAAATCCTCCTAAAAAATCCTTCCATTACTTGAACTGGTGGATTTGCACCAACCACATAACATATCAAAGAAGAATTCCAGAAATCAATTTCTTCCTGAATGTCCTTCATTTCAATTGATACAGGTTCAATAACATCATTAACATTCAATTCATCATTCAATCCCAGATTCAGTTCATTCTCCACACTTTCAAGTTCAAAATTCACAGGTTCAACATTCTGTTGTAAGATTGGAATAGAATTATTACCTGGTGAAGGTACTGTTCCATTGCTCGCACTACAATGAATAGACTGCAACCATTCATTGAAAGTGTGTCGAATTCCAGTTTGCTGCTGCAACGTAATAACTGAGGTCTTAGGAGTAAGCACCTCCCCAATTCCCAATCCAAAGTCCAATGCCTCAATTCCCATAATTTCATCCATCGATTTCGTACGCAAAGCTTGTGAATCAGAAGATGGACCCTTAGCTTTCTCCTTCAAATTTCCAGACGCGTTTCCTTGAGCTTTTCCACCATTTTTTCTTGCCATGGCAACGATGCAAAGCACCGAAAGAAAATGCAGGTAAAATCGTCTCAATCAATGGAGATTAATGTTCCATTGAAATCCTAGAGAGAGGAGAGAGCTTCTCTCACTAGAATTTGAAAAGCTTGCTAATGGACAAGGAGAGTTTGGATCGAAAAATAAAAGTTTGAATTTGTGACTTAAATAAATGTAGGTGGGAAAAGGCTTTTAACGAGGCTAGGTGCAAACTCGAGTCTATGTCGGGATCTAGAAAGAGATTATGCTCCTAAATTCTAGAAAATCAAATCATTAGACCTTGACTAATTTTTATTTTATTGAAGCGGTCGGACCTCGAGATGAGGATTCCTACGTATCCTTGCGAAATCAGACCATTCGTAGTTCCCGATCTGATTTTTTTTTTTTTTGTGCCCTAACGTTTGCCTAGGCCGCCCTTTCGGGTTTTCAACCTAGCGGGCTTGGACATACCTTGAAAAAGGAGTCAGGGTTGATGAAATGTTGAAAGGTTAAAGGCTTTAGGCTTGATGAAGGTTGAATTGGTTGAAATAAGGTAAGGATCATGGATTTGGATTATATGGGTTAAAGTGTTGATGGATCGAAGGGTTATGAGGGGTAGAACTTGTGTGCAAGCCCCCTAACTTGACTTTTTATATCTTTGCCTTTGGCTTTTTCTTTTTGCATTTTTTTCTTTTTGTCTTGTGCGTTTTCTTTTGCTTTTGCTTTTTTTTTTCTTTTTTTTTCGCACTTTGAATTTTTCACTATTTTATTTTTCCTGGCATTGATTGATTCATGTAGTGAGGCTTGCACACAAGCTATTGGTTATGGGTACTGGAAGGTTTGAAGGTTGTTTGTGGAGCTTTAATTTTAAAGGGAATATTTGGCTAATTGAGATGATGGTTTATGGATGATGGAGAGAAGAGGGGAATAACTCCTGACCCAAAGTATGGCCTTTTTCATTTTTATTTATTTTTATTTATTTTCAGATCTCTTTTTATATTATTAGTCAAGATCATTAGGGTGATTTAAGTTTCATCATTAAATTAGAAGCATAAATGAAATGATGGAAGGCCAATGAAAATGAAAATGAAAATAAAATGAAATGAAAATGGAAAGGCTATAATAGATTAAGTCCTATAGTGACATAGACTCGATGGGAAAGGACAGAAATGGCTTAGGGTAAGGACTCTCTGACTCAACCTAGGAAACGAGAAATAAAAGACTAAGCCTGTTGAATTGTTGATGCACTGCCTAAGGGGTTGTTGGTGATGTTGATTCTCGTTGTAGCAAGTATTAGAAGTATATTGTCATCGACCATGTTTCGCAGCGTATTGATGGTATTCGACACTAGATGTCATATGGAATTATTTCGTTGGAATTCGCGGTAGAAATGTAGGTTGCACCTTCTGAACTTTCTTTGAGGTGCAGGGTCCGGAGTAGACCTTATGAAAATGATCGTACCTCTATTGTGAAGGCGGTCAAAAGTAATCTTCATGACTCTAAATGAAGTCGAGGTGGTGATGTTTCGATTGATGAGCTTTAGAGTAGGCTCAAATTTTGTTCCTCTTTTAGGCATTCCTAAGTTGTAATCTCTCGACCGGTCATGAACGGAATCGAGTGGATTTCGCTTGTAAGTTTTAAGAAAATGATGTTTTCGAAATGAGAAATGGAAATGAGGGATGGAGAAATGGAAATGGAAATGGAAAGGAGAGATGAGAAATGAAGATGAAAGTGGAGATGGAAATGGGAAATGATTAGAGAAGGGTATGATTATGGTTATGATGCTGACATGGGCCTAACTATATGCATATGCGGATGTGGATTTGGATGGGACCGGACTATGCAAGCGATTGGACTAGACTTTGCAAATAGACTAGACTCAAAAGGATTGCCTATGCTAGCTTCGCTAGACTTAGGAAGGAATTGGCTTCCCCAGACTTGATGATTTGGGGTTGCTATATATGTAAGATAGGAGTAGCTTCGCTAAACTCGGAGGGTGCCTTTATGGTCTTAGAGGTGACTAGCTTCACTAGGTCAATGGGTGTCGTTAGGGTCTTGAAGGGATGACTAGCTTAGCTAAATCAAAGGGGTGTCGTTATGGTCTCACAGGGATGACTAGCTTAGCTAAGTCAAAGGGATGTCGTTATGGTCTTACAGGGATGACTAGCTTAGCTAAGTCAAGGAGTGTCTTTATGGTCTTACAGGGATGACTAGCTTAGCTAAGTCAAGGGGTGCCATTAGGGTCTTACAGGGATGACTAGTTTAGCTAAGTCAAGGGGTGCCGTTATGGTCTTACAGGGATGGTAGCTTAGCTAGGCTTAAAGGTTTGGACTTCGTCCTATATGGATTTGGAATTGGATTTGGATTGACTTTGAAAATGAGTTTGGGTCTTATATGGACCTAATTTTGGACTTAGTCCTATATTGGTTTGAAGTTAGACTTGAAAATGCACATGGGCCTGACATTGGATTGGAATAGAGTTGGATTAGACTTGGACTGGGATTGACATAGACTAGGGTTCACATAAAGATGTAAATGGGCCTAGCTTTGACTTGAACTAGACTTATATGGGCCGAATATGAATGTAAAACGGACTCTAGCGCATATGGGCCTAGAATGAATGCAAGATGGACTCTAATGCATATGGGCCTAAAATGAATGCAAGATGGACTCTAATGCATATGGGCCTAAAATGAATGCAAGTGAATTGGATTGAATTTGGTTGATTGGGTTGGATTGGATTGGATTGAAGGTGTTTGGAATGGGCTTAGAATTTTCGAAATTCATTTTCGAAATGAACCCCTTGTTTTATCTTTTGTTAGGAAAAGATGATGGATTAATTTTGAATTTTTTTTTTTTTTTTTGAAATGTCGTAGTATGATGATGATTAGTCTATATTTTCGAAAAAGGTAGAATAGAATATGGTGTAGGATTGATTTTGAAAAATGTAAGTTTTTTGAAATTGGTGAATATGGTAAGGTAGGATTGACAGGGGAGATTAGTTGAACAGCAGGGAGAAGGTGGGTTGAGGTAGACATGCATGATGACTCTAACTCTACTATGACCAGTTTTCTAGATGCACTTTTTTTTTAGGACAGACTCGACCTTGCATGAAAAGACTGATTTTTTTTAATATGATACGATGCAAACTTGTTGTCTTAGACTCGAACAAAGGTCAATAGACCAATAATCATGGGACGAATAGACTGCGTGCCACGCATCTGATGCGCGCGACGCGAAGTCTATGCGTCTGGCGCATGGACGTTGCGCCAGGCGCAACTCAATGCGTCTGGCGCAATGCTCTGCGACACGCTTATTGATAAATTGACGAAGGTTCGGACGAAAATGACGATTTATTTTAGACACGATTTGCGATAATTTCGGACGCAAAGCATATTAGCAGGCAAAAATTGCAATCACACATAAATGTCAGGTAACATGGATGCAAAAGTTCTCAACCTAAAGTCCAGCTCTACATTCAACTATTGGTTAGGTTTAGGTTAAGGTTGAAAGGGTCCATGACTAAGAGATTGATCCCACGCTTCGTACCCCTGCTTAAAGAGGTGGCCACGTGTAAGACGCACTCCAGTCTCAAGTCAGGAACAAGAGAACAAGGCCATGGTTGGGTAGATTTGCTTATGATTAAGATCCAACACTATCGCTCAGGAAGCTTTTTGGAAGGACAAAGCGCAAATCCCCCGGGGGTGACCTCACACATAGAACATGTGCTAATAAGGCAAGGTAGATTGTCCTTATAGTGGCTGAACAAAAGCCATGCATATGCAAAACTGTATATTATTCTAAGGCATAAAATAAGAATGAATCGTATTTTTCAAGTTTCACCTACTCATTTAAAAAAAATTAAATTTTTTTTTAAATCCTCCCCAGTGAAGTCGCCAAATTATAGGCGTGTTTTTATTTCGCCTACGCGGTGTGAGCGCGTATTAGATTTGACTACCCCACTGTAAAGGTTTTATTGAAAATGTTTTGAAAGAAGTCGCCAACAATTCTTTTTAAGAAGAATCATAAACCTAATTGGATATGGGAAAATCATAGGAACAAATTATCCAATGTAGATTTCCCCGTCCCGACTCCATAGATGGTCAAAATGAACCAAAGATTGAGTTCGGGGGTGAGGGTACGAATATAGTCATAATGAACCACATTCGCCCAAAGTTGGCCTCTACTAAATATCGACTCATTGCAGATTTTATGCCAGAGAATAACCAAATAATGTTTTAAACACCCTAAATATATTTAGTCTAAGTAGGTTCAGGAAACACATAAAAAGACTATTTTTTAGTGACATGTTATTAGGCAATCGTTTTACAAGGTTCCTAGCAGGTTGTCCAAATTAATATGATTAATGTTAGAACAATTCTTTAGGTCTTTATTAGCAAAAATAACATGTGGGTGATAAAAGCAGTAAAGCAAGACAATCATAGAATAGGCATAGAATGTTCAGGCAGGCATGATAATAATATGAAAAATAAATAAAAAGAGAAAGGTTTAGAATATACAGTAGAACGATTATTACTTAAAGATCTACATCAGGAAAGAAAACTGTTAGTAACTTCAATATAAAAATAATTTGTTTAAGGATCCTCAGGTATTATACCTATGCGGCTTAGATTGAGGAGCGCAACGATCTTTAGGCGGAGCAATCGTGGAACCAGGAACGCAGTGATTAAGAATGGATTGATTGAAAGTATTTGAGTGTTTGAGGTATTCGAAGTGTATTGTAGAGGTATTCGAGAGAATTTATGTACGTGAAAATAATAAATATTGAAAAGTACCCTCGTAATTCAGGAAAAACGGGTATTTATAGGGAAAAGGAACCTTACGCAGCCAGCCCAATCAGAGATGCACATGTGTAAACGCGTTTTGAAAAGATAGAAAAGTATGTTGCGTCTCACACAAGACTTGCGTCTGACGCAGGACTCTGTGTGAGTCACAAAATCAACGTGTCAGGCGCTCATTGGCTCGCCTGACGCGATATGGCCAATGTGCTGGACTTTCGAAGATACTTTTTATCCCTAAAATTCCGGAGATGGAATTTTACGGATTAAAAATCTGATTTATTTATCAAAGATAATAAAATATTTATGAAAAATATCCATTAAAATAATAAATATTTGATTGGGCTTTTAAAATGGATTTAAAACATTTTATGGGCTTGAAATACAATTAATCATCATGAACAATTAATTGGGCTTTAGATTATCATTTCGAAACACATTTTAGAATGGTTCTTTAGATTGCTCTTCCGTTGAGTCGCAATAACTAATGTCGCGGTATATTTCATCATTGGATCCTTAAATGGGGAGACACGATTATGTGTCTACACATACCCTAACAGTTCCATCTCTAACTTAAGACTATTGCTAGTGTCCTTTCTTCAAACAAAGGTGTGTGCTTGGGGCAATCAATGCTTTTTGAGGTAGATTCTTGATTCCAAGATACAACCTCTATTAAGTATGAGGTTTTACACATTTATGATATCATTCAAGAGGTAAACTAAGTCAAATATGAAAATATAAAATCAACAAACCCTATAAAATCAATTGCACATACCTCGAGTGGCATATGCCATCTCTCTCTTATTCTCTCGAAGTGCCTCTGCAATAAAGGATCATCATAATTCACAAACTTAGTAAAATAAGGTTTATAACATTAAAAAATATCTCATGTAGTTTATCATAGAGACACAAAGATATGATTCCAATCTCAATTGTGTCATGAAGAAATTTATAGCTACTAAGCTTCATTACAAACACGGTAGAAAGATGATTTATTAGTGTTCTGTATCATATCTAATCATAATCAGTTGGCGTCCTGAATTAATGTAGGCAACATGATTAATGTTCATTCTGGAAGCATAATTTAAAAAATTGGCTTCATTACATCCATAACATATCATATTAGCAAAAACACTTTATGAAACAGTTATTTTTGTTCCCCGCGCAATAGGTTAGGACCTTATTCAAGGATCTTAAACATCCAAATTAGAAGCATTTATATGAAAATGAGACATGAAAAGGATTGCCCTGCATTTCATCTTCTATATTGAATGTTTTCAATAACTATCCCAAAGGTTATCCACAAAAAAGAGAAAACCTAGTTCACAGCTGGACATATATTGATCAGGAACATATGAACGATTTATAATAGATTTATGAGTTTGCTCATAGGAAGAGTTGTTGTTGAGAAATCTTAAACTTGAAAGGATTTTCTTAATTTCCTAATTCTTTCGGTTTCTAGGTCATAATCATATGGCCGAGTGGTTTAAGGCGTATCCTTGTGAGAGAAAGGGTTGTTTACCCATAATCTATAGAAGAAGAACAGGCATATGTTCTAGTTGTTCCTTTTCAAAAGTCTGAAGCTGAGTGAGGGGCGGACTTGGCTAAGGGGAGGAGCATTGTAATTTAGGAGGAAGATATGAGAGCTAGTTATAGTAAAGAGGGGGAAATTGAATCAAATTCTTTATAAATAGGGTTATACTGGAAATTAGAGAATATAAGAAACCGCCATGAATATTATGGAGTTTATTATAGTTTTCTTTTGTAATTTTCAGTTGAAATATGGAAATACAAAATGATACGCATCTAACAAGATCTCAGTCTCATGTGATAATATATTCTTATATTATAAGTGAAATATATGGTCGAAGATTATAAAATTTTGAACAACAAAAGGCAAATGTTGCAACAAAGAGGAACATCTATTGTCAAATATTAAGAAGGTAGTGAGGAAATTCTTTCTGGGACAAATAGCATTCCAAACTGAAAATCTAATTGTTACAGATTTTACATGCTTATATGCATTGAGATTTGAGTGTGCTTGTAAAACTTCAATTTTAATACATCATGTGATCCTACAAATGATCAATTGAGCTATAAGCTAAATTATCCTTTTTACCAGCATGACAATTGAGTTGCATCTAACCAACTGTATCAAGGTATTAAGTAAGAAGTGGACATTTCCAGTTGTATTGGGTGAGAATAAACAAAAAGTCAAACGTGATAAGGGTCGCATGTACTAATTCACTCAATTAAGGGAAATATAGGAGATGATATAAGTTTATACCAATATAGTATGCATGGATATCAACATATTTATCAGCAATCCTGATGTTGCGCTTCCGCTCATCAAGTGCATCATCTGAGAATCTGATGCTGGGAAGGCTCCGGTGGGACAGATGCAGAGAGCTAGACTCTCATCTAAATCTTTCTCAAAGTGCTGTTTATTCTACCGCAAGTATCTGTAAAAACAAGGAAGAAAAACCATCCCACCCACCCCAATAGAAAGAAAAAGAACAGAACTGCTTAGCTCAAGAAAACGAGATGTTGGTGCTCATAAGTCGTAGCACAAAAAAACCCTATGGTTCTTATTGTCACTGTTTCTAGAATATATAAAGAAATAGAGTAAAGACTGCAAAATGGAGCAAACACTATATTAGGGAAGAGGATATAATATTTTCAAGTCTACAAGTAAGACGATGAAAAAAAAACAATTCACAAATGCACCTTGTAAGCTTTCATCAATGTCTAGCAATGCATACTTCTTTTGGAGAATCGGATAATAGGATCCTACTAATATGCAAATTTAAGAAAATATACTTCAACATATTAAGTTTACAGGTATTTTAAGGTGAAACAACACTAAAAATCAAAATTATTTACCTATTTTAAGAGCCCATTAAGTAGCCATTTACAAGATATCAACGTGTAGCTTCCTTTTAGTTAAAAATAGACAGCATCATATAAGCTACAAACATTTTGAGACAATATAAATTGAACTATTGAAGCAGTGGTATATAGAATACTCAAAAAGGCACTTATTAGTTAATTAGTTGACCGATTCCTACAAGGCCACTACCAAATATGATCAAGGACCAACTAAATTTAGAACTAATACTCCTAAAAAATTTCCATCCTGAACTAGCTACTTCTTCAACAACTTGCAAAAACAATTCCTAATTTCTACTAATATTCATAACTTTAAGTCAAGCACCAATATCCAATTACAATATAATCAAGCAAGTTAAAAGATAGAATTATAATAGAAAAATCAAACCAATGATTGCCTGCAATTTGAATTCCGATACAAATTATTCTGAGAAAAATAATCAATACCCAAACCAAATGCAATTCAAAACCCAAAATATAGACGTGGATATATATATATATATATATATATATATATATATATATATATATATATATATATATATATATATATATATATATATATATATATATATATATATATATATATATATATAAGCTCAATAAAGTTCCCAAAATACGGAAACGAAGAAAGAAAGAAAATTTGAAGCAAAAAAGGCAGGATAAATTGAAGGTAATAATAACTAAAAGATGACAAATTTTAAATTTCGAATAGTAAAGCAGGAAAAAGAAAATTTGTAGATCAATTGCAAAGCCCTAATTTTTGAGTTATTTTAGTTTCCATAATTGTAAAGCCCTCAAGTTTGAAATCGCATATTCTTTGCTCGACTCTAAGCTTAGCTTGATATCTAACTTTAACAAAGAATTCGCAAAATAAAGCAAACTCGTTTCAAATTTACAACCAAGAAAATAAGAAAAGTTCACGACTCATACCATCAAAGAAAATAAAATTAAAAAGGGTCGAATCTAGGGCATAATCTCACCATTAGGGTCTGATCGTTTGACACTTTTAATCTTCTCGAGCTGAACCTGCCAACAAGTACTTGCTCAACACATTTCACTGGCGTATATTGGGAGTTTGCAATGTTGAGTATGTTTGAGCTCGAATACCAGACGACTCCATTGTTATAATTCTTTGAAAAATTGAAAGAACAATCAAAGAACCCTAACTATAAAAGAATTATACGAATAAGCCCAAGAAAATGGGGAAAAAATTTGCTGAAATCTCAACAGAAAAGATCTGCATTCCAAAAATATGAGTGGGTTTTATTTCTCAAACAGATTTGAGTTGATGGAGAAAAGAAAAAACTTTCCGTCAAATTTTAGAGAAGAAGAGGATGAAAGATGCAGAAATTTTGTCTCTAAGCTCTCTCTCTCAGTCTTTCCCCCCTCTTTCTCTAAGTTTATATCCTCTTCCCTGACTTCATTCTTCTTCTCTAACCTCTACTATTTCTAATCCAGATCAAACCGATTTATTTAATCCTCTTAATGTTGAACTACAATTATTGAATTTTCCGAGTCTAGTTAATATAATTACCAACTTGGATCATCACCTGACCTTGATTATATAACCCTGAATCAGCAAGTGATGTATGTGATGGAGAGCATGGACATAAATTCTTAGCTATACATAATCCTTATAACGACAAAACCTTGATTTATGATGCACCCGGACTAAGCCCTTAAACCCATTAAACTTTTTCTACATTGACCTCCTCTACAATCACAAAGATATTACAAAAAAACACAAGTTCGGTAGCAAGGCTACATGCAAAAAAATAATTGCCAGTCGTATTGACAAAACAAGGTAACCACGAAGATATATCAAGGGATGATAAATGATAGAATACGTAGTGCATCAGGAGTCTAAATTCTCTAGAAAACAAACCAAGTCTGCACTAAACAACTGATACACACCCCAAATCTTTCAGTAACCTGATGAGCAACTGAAATCCTTCGTCAACCCCGTCCGATCCATATAACAATTAAAAGCAACGCTCTTAAATATATTTAGACATAACAAAGTTCAGGATAGACAAATTAAGACTACTAACCTGATCAACGTTGTTATAAGTGTCGGAAAACTCAGCCATGTACCACACCTGTAAGTGAAACTCTAAGTTAACTATAGAAGAATATGAAGAGAAGAAGATAAACAACTATTCATATACCTACAATGCTGGACCATTCTAACAAAAATGAAGAGCTAGCAGACCAACATTAAGAAGTTAAGCTGAAAGAGACTGTAGGCTGGAGGCTCACTTTGTTAACAAGTTCCAATATTGCGGGCATAAGTGGCATCAGTCTCTGCATGTATTAAGTTCCGGTAAGAAACCATTAGAAACAAACATGATAATATTTGTAGCAATAGTAATTATAATCAAGACATACTATAAATTTAAACAAAAGGTATAGTTTACAAAGAACAAAAAAAAAGCACAATTCCTATCTTACCAGGTTAATTACTTAGCCATGTATAAGTTTATTGCAAAAATGGAGGCTTATAACCTCAAAGGCCCACCCTCCACGAAACCCACGGGATAATTGATGTACATATTTCTTTGTATTACAAAGAACAAAAATTGTGCTTGAAGTAAAAAAAAATTTTATTTTCATTGTTGAATAATTTGTTCATTATAAATCTTGCGACTATTGCCATATACATCCAATGGCCTAGCTTGATGAAAAGATTATGTGAACCGAGCAATCACGAAAACAATGTGTACATAAAGCAGAAGCCCATTAAAAAAACAAACAGTCTCATTACTTGAGAGCTACTTCAAAAGACTGTTTGAATGTAAGAAACCTTCCTTCATAATACAAAACTTGCATTATTAGTCTGAAGTTTGAATATCCATGATCAAGGAGAAGCAGATCTTGTACTTAACTTGACTGTATAGATAAATCGAGTTAATGTTTCGCATCAGCAACAAACTGGCAGCAAAGTATGCCCTTAAGAGAATTAAAATCCAGTTACACCAACAACTCACTAAAGTATGTCGTGCCAAAGCAAGAATGGTATATTGCATAGCTAGCTGAGAATTGACAAATACATCTAGATTTGAAAATATATCATTAATTTTTTAGAAAATAAAAGTAGATGAAGTAAGAATGTTATAGCAGACAAGTGGTAGCAGTATTTACCAAAAAACTCAAGTTTACAGTCTACTCCTGAGAGTCCAATAGTACTAAGCACTAAAAGAATGAAAGGCTTACAACGAGATTTACTAACGATGGAAGGACATAATGTGTGTGACTGCGAACAATAGAATGCTAGAAGAGAATTCGGTTTCTCAAGTCCCGGGCATTCAAGTCAATCAAATGCTCTGACAATTTCTCTCAGCTTTCTTAACATAAGATAGCACTAAGGACCAAATGGTAAACAATCTTAGTTGAGTTCTCAACAGGGATTCAATTTTTCTTTGGTTGTAGACTTGTAGTACAAATTTTAGATAATGAAACCATTTCATTACTACCAACCCGAAGAAATATGACCTTTCTGGATTAAGAAAACAGTTTATGCTGGAAAAGGTACGAAGTTGGAAAGATTGTTACACATAGCGGGTGTGGACATTTGAAGAATTAACTTCTACAAGGGAAAACTAATTCACACACGTAGAGGCATTCCAGCTCCTAATATAGGCCAATCTCGGGACCTAATACCACACTGCCAACATCAAGAAAATAATTCGGTTAACATCAGAATCAATTCAGTTGTCATAAGCAAAGATCGACAAGCAAACTCACATTTGTTTCCTACCATATAGAGCAACTTATTATAAGCTTCCACGGGAACAATCTATAGGTGTCCATATCACAATTCTCTTCAAGTTGTTTTGTAATCTGGAATAATAATTTACACCCAAGCAAATATACTATCAAGCAATTTAATAGTTGACTCAAGTGTCAAAGCCAAAATAATTGAACACCTCACCTGTTATGATCTTTACCTTAGGGATACTAAGTACTAACAGGAATTTTAGCAGCATACTCACATAACTTTACAAGTTTCCGCTCGTTTGGCGGCCCATCCTGCACATGAAGAAAGTATTTAAATGTTACTATTTCGGCTGGTGTTGAAACACATAGCCAACTAAACTACCATCTTCTGCAGTTATCCAAAAAGGGCACAAACTTCGTGCTTAGAAGAAGAGATGGTGAACTAAAATCATTCTTGCTACATTGAACACAATTATAGTAGTAATTTACACAACGTGATGAGCTACAACACCGATAACAAAAACAACCTCACTGAGTCTAAAATTTCACAAGGTAGCAATCAATTAACGGATGCAGCGAATTCCAACCGTTGAACCAAACTACAACTATAGCTATGTAACTCTAATGTTCAATAACTCTAAGTACAATACATTCACATGGAAAAGCAACATATAAATCAAAATTAAGTGCTCTCAAATGCAACAATATCCAATGTATATCCATCAACATAATAAATTAACAAAAGCATTACTCGATCACTACCGCAAAATCACAAGCACTAAAAACACAATAAACGCGCACAACATTGCACTAACTCGTCACTCAAGCGAGTAAAATCAAACGAATGCTGATGAAAAATAGTGAAAACCGAGTAAGAGTTAGTTACCTCTTCTTTAGATCCAGTGCCATAGAAAGCGGCAACAGTAGCGTCGAGCAGAGGAACATCAATAGGCTGACTCAAATTCCGTAACTTTTCTGCAGCCATGTTTGATGATCGGAAAAAGCTTCCGATAAACCCTAACCCTAGAAATTAGTCGACGAAATAGTTGAGTGAACGAAAAAAGTGGCAAAAAAATATGAGATGTTTTTCGATCTGGGCTTCTCTATCCTCCTTGACAATTAATCTCACTTCATCAAGCTGAAACCCTAAAACTCGAAATAAACAATGAGAATCGACATCAACGACATGAGAGGAAGAATTTTTAACGAAAAAAAAAACTGAAACTCGAAATTATAAACAGCATAAATGATGAAAAAAAATAGAGGAATTGCTAAGCTTACTAGAGCAATGCATGAAGGAGAGAGAAATATTAAACAGTTGGAAGAGAGAAGAGTTGCAAAAGTAGAGAAAATCAGCAAAAACAAACATTGCGTCTGTCGTTGCTGCTGTTGTTGATACTGCTATTGCTGGAAGAAGGGAAGATGAATGGCTTGGAGAATAAGCGGGGAAGAAAGAGAACGCGTGAACGTGAATTGAAGCAACGGGAAACACGTTCGAGGCAAGGTTGGAAGCCACTAAGGGCAGAAGTGTGGAATCATACAAGGAGAGGGGCAAAAACGTCAAAGCACGTTACTAAGGAACAGTAGCCAAACTTGTGGGCTTTTTAATGGGTATAGATTACCCACTTCCCCACATTCTCTCTCCTCAATTTTTAAACACTGTTACTAAGAATTCATGAATAGTGTACCAACTTCAATTTTTAATTGTCAATTAATACAACTAAGGTTCCACTTATTATTTCTCCTTAATACTTGTGCCCAAAAGAAATGGGAACTCTATTTGGGGACGGAGGGAATATATTTTAGCACCTCATTTCATCTATATTATTATTCAAACTTAGGATGATACACATTTCTTTTTCTTTTTCTTTCTTTATTTTTTTGGATGTGTGAAATGCTACACTTTCATTTACATTAGTGTGCCAAAGGAGTCAAGGACGTAATCGATGAACCTAAAAAGCACCCGTATATATCTGTTTGATACCGATTTGGTAAAAAATAGGGGTTTGCATGACACCAATTCGCTCTTATAAAAAAGTGTTTTAAATATAAAAAATATATATCTATTAGTAGTCAAACATCTTCTAAATGGTATCACTTTAACACCATTACTATTTGAAAAAGGTTTGGGTACCATTGGAGATTTTTTAAACCTCTTTTTTCTTTTTGTGTGTGTAGTAAATGCAATAACACTTCATATCAATTCTGAGCAATATGATATATCAAAAGATAATGTGTTCAATACCGTGCGGTATATATTTGTTCGATGCCTATCTACACTCCTATCAATCTATCATTTTTTTGTAAAAGGCAAGACTAGCTATGTTTAACTTTTAAGTTTTAACTTATCCTGAGTTAGAAAAATATGAATTCGTAAGGGGCACCAACATTAAAGCAAACTATCAACAAGGTAGTTTGCTTTAATGTTGGTGCCCCTTACGAATTCATATTTTTCTAACTCAGGAAAAGTTAAAACTTAAAAGTTAAACATAGATGGTCCTGTTCGAAGTGGATTATCAAACATATCTTGCTTTTCTATAGCGAAGATGGTTTACAGAGTTTCAAAATGAAGAAACTTATCTGGACTATTTGGAGCATTTGGATACATATGAATGATAGAATCTTTCGCAATGTTGCACCTAATGCGAGTCGTGTTTCTCAACAAATAGCTGATCTTGAGGCATTGGATTCCCAGATGCTGGTGCTTCCTATTTTTAACAATCTCCGCTTCCTTCATCCACTAGAAGAAAATATGCTTACTCCTCTAGGTTTTATAGGAATTCACTTGGGACGATCTCATATTGGGTTCCATCAAAGCAAAATTCAATTAGATGCAGCATGGCATAAAACTTCTAAAGTGGCGGGTTTTGCCTGTATTTTACATCTCCATTCTGACAACATACACAGAAGAATACAAGGTGGAGGAGGTTATGGCCTGGCCATCTCTGCCCTGCATGCGGAAGCCCAAGCGTTCCTTCAAGCTCTACATTGGGATTCTACTCATCAATTGCAGAGAGTCACCTTCATTATAGATTGTGCTAATCTAATCATCTCTTTGCAGACTCTTAATTCGGCTCCGGCAACCATTTCCTGGACACTTCAACATATCACCACACTGGCACACTCTTTCGATTGGTGTTTTTTGTTAAAAGTGAATCGTCAACAAGCTCATGACTTAGCTCAAATTTGTGCTCGAACTTGTTCACAATTCACTACCTCTATTACTTAGTTTGTTTCTTTCCCCATTGTCAAAAAAAATAAATATTAAAGCAAACTTATTTTAGCTGCATGAACTTGAAATAAATTTCAATTGTTCTTTTGATTTGTATATAAGGTGTTTAAACAATTCATAAAAATGATAAACATATAATTATATATTCTCTCAAAGTTGCCTTTAACTCAAAAGTATTGTTTATTTAAATGATAGAAATTCCTTATTACATAAGTAATTTATAATCTGCTTTTCTTGATGTTTTATCGATTTCGCGGTGATAATCAAACAATATCTCATATTTTGTAGCAATGTGCAATGGGCATGTGTCAAAGTTTTTTAAAATTAAAATTAGTACATAAATTTGAAGTTATTATACAATATTTACAATATATATAAGTCATACCTAACAAATATCACAAAGTCTTAGGTATAATTGTTACACAATAATTTATTGTGTAACAAATATTCACAAGTATGAAATCACCCTCTCTTCCCCTTCATTTCTTACTCTTCCCCTTCCTCTCCTCCATATTTAACTACCACCACTTCACCATCGCAACCACCCCCTTCCATTTTCTTTCTCCGCCCAAATCCTCTCTCTCTCCTCCCGAACCTCAATCGAAAATCCCTCCGCCAACGCTTATCCAAAGATCATTGCCATTAATCATCTCCGGTGATTAGAATCGAAGATTATGATATTTCTAGAAATCATTTTAGTAAAAATCAGATTGTAAAATCAATTTATGTCCTAGATTATGAGATATTACGCAAGATCGTAAAATCATTTTACATCGCAAGATCATAAAGTCAATCTACATCGCAATATCAGAAGATCCATGTCGTCTGAGAATCAAAACCTGACCTTGGTGTGCGCGCGATGGTGGTCGCCTGAACGTGTTAGGGTTTGAATTGAAGAGCACGAATTTGTAGTGGTAGTTCTTTCTCTCTCGTCTCGTCGCGTGGCAGCAGGTAAGCAGAACATACAACTGATCTTCGCCTGTCCGCTGAGGTGGTGACCTCGACCTTATCAATTCTGCTTCCACTTTCTCTCTCCTCGTCTTATTCTACCACCAAATCGCCGACCACAAAATGATGATGTTGATGATATTTGGGCGAGTTTTTCCGAGGAAGAAGAGAAAGAGTGGAGGTGGAGGTAGTACAGCGCAAGGGTGGTGGGGACGTGGATGATTGGGGATGGATTGCGATGGAATTTTAATGATGAAGGGGAGTGGGGAGTGGAGGAGGAGAAGGAGCGGTGGAGGAGTGAGGGGAGGTGAATTGCGATGAATGACATGTCATAAATGATACAAGTCGTTTGTTATGGAATGACATAAAGGTTAGTAATAATGATATCATTTCTTTTAAAATGATATCAGTTTGTGTAATAATGATAAGGTTTATAAATAATTGACAAATGCTAATGAAATAGATGAAAATGATATAAGTTTCATCAAAAATGATATATAAAAATGAGTAATAATGATATGGTAAATAAGGAGTTGACAAATAATAAAAATAGGGAAAATGATACAAGTTTCTTTAAAAATAACCATAAAAATAAGTAAAAATGACACAAAAATGTGTAACAAAATTAATAAACTAAGTTTTTGAATTTACAAAAAAATACTTCCTCCCTAACCTCACCCCTCTGCTTTCTCTCTCATCCTTCTTCTTGCCTTCATCTTCACTATCTACACCTCGAAAATCCTCACCCCATCTTCCAATTTCTCTCGGAAAAATCCATGATCAAGCAACGACGAATTTAAGCAGCAACCCTCGATTTGATCAATCAAGTCATTAAATTTGATCAATGAGCATTTCAAATTTGATATTCAGACTCTACAATTTCGTTAGATCTGGTTTAGATTCATCCATTGAAGCTAGACCATCAGCGTTGATCGCAATCGCAACCTTGAAATCAGAAAAAATGGAGGTGGTGAGACTAGGGGTGGTGTGAAGAGTAGGGATAGAGAAAATACGGTGATGGTGTCGGCACCACCGGAGACGTCCCAGTTGATGCTCACTGAAGCTGGTGCGTCGTGAGTTGTGATGGTGTGGTGGTGTGGTGTGGTGTGGTGTGATGTGGTGTTGGTGTGTTGTGAGGTGGTGTGTGGTAATGTGGTGTGGTGTGGTGTGATGTGGTGTTGGTGTGTTGTGAGGTGGAGTGTGGTGTATGGTGTGGTGTGGTGGTGGCGGAAAAGAAAAGATAGAGGAGGTTTGACGGATGGCGGCTAGTGTACAGTGGTGTGGTTGTGCTGGTGTTGTTGAGTCGGGAAGGGTGGTAGGAGGTGGAGTCGTGGATTCATGAAGGTTAAGTTTTGAGGGAGGAGAGAGAAAGATATCATAATGATACAAGTTTACTGAAAAATGACATAAAACTGAGTAGTAATGATATTATTTTCCTTATAAATGATATTAGTTTATGTAATAATGATAAGAAATATAAAGAGTTGAAAGATAATGAAATTGGGAAAAATGATACAAGTTTACTTAAAAATGACATAAAAGTGAGTAATAATAATATCTTTTTTTTCTATAAATAATATCAGTTTGTGCAATAATAATAAGGTAAAAAATAATAATGAAATAAGGAAAATGATACAAGTTTCTTTTAAAATAACATAGAAGTTAGTAATAATACATGAAAGTGTTTCATAAAGACATCAAACAAAATTTAAAAAGGATACTTAAACCGCTCCAAAATGATATGTTAAATACTCTCAGGTAATAATATGAAAGAATTTCATAATGACATGAAAAACATGTATATTCACTACAAAAATTAGAGTATTGTAGAAACAAATTTTGGAAACAAACTTTTGAATTGTTGACAAATAGCAACATATATTATTTTTCTGTTGCCTATTATAAAGCGACATTTTTTACACTAATTTTCCATCGAATGAAGGCAACATATTTTTAATATGTTGCTATTGGAAACCAGTGGTTTTACCATTTGTTGCTTGATGATATCATATTTCGATTTGTTTCCCTTTAGCAACAAACTACGACGACAAATATATGGTTCGTTGACAATAGAAACAAGTAATCTTACTATTTGTTTCTAGATGACATCTTATTTTCGATCTGTTTTCATTTAGCAACAAACTATAACAACAAAAACTTGATTTGATGATATTAGAAACAATTAGTTTTCTACATTGTTCCTGGATGGCATCATATTTTCGATTTGTTGTCATTTACACACAAAGTACAATAACCAATATTCAATTTGTTGACAATCGAAACAATTAATTTTACTATTTGTTAATATATGGCATCATATTCTCACTTTGTTGCCATTTAGAAACAAATAATGGAAACGGCTATCTGGTTTGTTGCTATTGGAAACGAGATATTTTATTGTTTGTTACAGAAACAAAATCAGATTGTTTTAAAACGTCTCCCATGTCGAAGATATATGAGCCATAGTTTCACTTTATAAGCTAAAGCACTTTCTCGTACTATTATCACTTGCTTTTCAGAACATCCTTCATGCTTAGCTTGTAAGTGAACCGATTCTCCTCCTATTTATTGATTTGTCCTAACTGATTAATTATTTGTTTCTATTTTTAGTAACCAGTGTTGATAATTTGTTGCTATTTTGTAGCAACAAAAAATTAATTATTTGTTGCTGTATTTAGCAACGATCATTCGTAAGTCGTTGCTAGAGTTGGCAACAGATGCGTCAAACATAGCAACCAATATGGCGACAATATTAGAATGGATGCAATATGCCAACAAATTTGTTTTTGATTTAGTTGCTAAAATCATATGGCGACAAGCCTTTTAGCAACTACTATTTTTTGTTTCCAATTTATTGCCAACTCGAGTTGGCAACAAATTTCTTATGAATAGCAACAAATTTTAGTAGTTGCTAAATTGATTTAATTCTCTCATGTAAGATTTTGTTACACAATAAGTTATGGTGTAACATGTTACACTTAAGACGCACTCTCATTTTTATCCTCTCTGTAATCTACAAGTCTAGACACTAATTATTGTCTAGTTAAAGAGTGACATGGCAGTTAAAAGTATACGATGACTCCTGAATGGCATGATCACTTTGACAATACATGCAATATCGTTATAACACGTAAGTACAAGTGATATTATATCACGAAACAAACACTATTATGTAGTGGTTGGCAAAAGCACTTAAAAGCAGAACTTGATATTGTTTTCGGCATGCCAAACTATAAAGCCAAAAGTTACAGAAACGAGAAATTTGAGAAATTAACCTAATAAAAAGTGTTACTATTTGTTTTTCAGCAAAATAATAATTTTAAGAATTCGTTTAGTTTGACGGAAAATATTTTTTAAGGAAAATGGTTTTCTCGAAAAAGGCAAATGAATATTAGTTTACCTTTGTTTG
Organism: Beta corolliflora; assembly: GCA_947648045.1. Taxonomy (NCBI): domain Eukaryota; kingdom Viridiplantae; phylum Streptophyta; class Magnoliopsida; order Caryophyllales; family Amaranthaceae; genus Beta; species Beta corolliflora. Next base: position 103,587 of record CANSZD010002879.1, read on the forward strand.
GTAAACTATTAAGCCTAAAAGGGAAAATGAAGATGTAGGGAATTAGAGTATGCAGGAAAATGGTTTTCCTTCAAATTGTGGAGGAAAATGTTTACAAAGGAATGAAAAACTTTTTTCCATTTAGTTTTATTTTTTAAATCCTTATTATCCAACCAAACAACAGAAAATGGGGAAAATCGTTTTCCCCCAAAACAAACGGAGCCAAAGGCTCCGTTGGAAGGGCAGTGAAAACATTTTCTCGAAAAGCCTATTTTCATCTATTTTCAATTTTACGTTGTGCGGTTTTGCGAAGGAGTGTAAAACCATTTTCCCTAGGTAAAATTGCTCTCCGGACAATGATGGAAAACCATTTTCCCTTCAAAGTGAAGTGAAAACTGTTTTCCTTCATTTTCCTTATCTCTCTTACATTTAAAGGGAAAACTGTTTTCCTTCATTTTCCTTATCTCTCTTACACACTCTTCTCACTACTTCCTTACTTTCTCTTTTGTTTTCCTTTCGTTTCATTATTCTGCTTACATGGAACCAAACAATAGAAAACTAATTTTGGAATTGTGTTTTCCATTGTAAATTATTTTACATGAAAATCATTTTACACTGAAAATGTTTTACGGAGCCTAAGTGGGGAATAGATCAGTATTACTAAAAAAAGAGTACATTAATTAAGCACACAAAATCAGCTGACAAACAAACCAAAATCACTCTATACATACATAGTAAACTATACACAATAATGATAACCAGCCTCTCTAATCTAATAAATTTAGCACAATACAAACCAATCCAAACACTCTCAAACTTTAGAAACATAATCAAACATCTAAATTAAATAAATTTTGGGGAAAGAAAAAGAAGGTGAAGAAAGTGACTCAAGTAAGCAACTAAGTGTCCCTAACTTCAAACATGTTACGGTTTTTGACGACAATATCAAACATATGCATGGACTTGAACTTGCGGAAGTCTCTTGGCAAGGAAATCAAGTGAACAGTGGAGCGTTTGTGGAACTGAAGAAGATCAGGATCATCATAATAACGCTCCCAACCTAAGGCCAAGAGCTTTTGCTCTAGCACGTCGTAACTTGTGATGACTTCATTAGTAGGCACATGGATTAGCACCTTTCGCTGCCCTCTCTCCATTGATTCTGCGGCCGGGTTCTCGACGAGACGAACAACGCCGTTCTTGAACACCCACACACCGGACATTGTTAGTCAAGATGAAGGCAGGGAGCTAGAGTGTTTGGGCTTAGCACTTAACAGTTAGCACGGCTAGAAATTTGATTTGAATAAAGAGGAGCATGCATGGGGTAGTTTATATAGGGCCATTTGTACACAGAATATGTGGGGCATTGTGGGCCGAATGGGCATGTTTGGGTAAAATGATAAGTTGCTATGGACCCATCTAAAAGGGAATAACACCTTATCTTATTTGTAACATTTTAGTAACAATATTCTAAGCTTTTAGTTTTTGGTATTGATTACAACTAGTAGTATTTTGGTAGGAGAATATCTTTTCTTGTTTTTAATTTCTAAGTAGTGACACATACTAAAATTTTAAAGTTGTAGGATGGGGAGGGAATCGGATAAAGAGGAATTTCAATTCTATTTTTCTATAGAAAAAGTTTTTCTATAAGAATATATTTCCAACTCTTAAGAATCATTATATAGGCAAATGAAGAACATAATTCAGACTTGTCTATATATATAGTAGGAAACATTACTTATATGAGAACGTCAAGATATTAAGTAGTTTTCCTTTTTAGCCAAAGTATAATTCATTTTATCTATAATCGTTTTTTTTTTTCTTGCGTAGCCAATCTTCTTAAATGAATAATTCTTATTTTTCCAATTATGTAGATATGAATGTGTCAGTTTTTGGTGTAATTTTGTCGTATATATATAGATGAATATATAAAGTATGGAAAACAACTAACAAAGACATTTCCAAATTATTGCTGATGTAGCCATCACAGATGGTACGATACATATGACAGCACTATGAATAAAATCGATATATTCGTATGAAATGGGTGTCACTACATATAGCTTTGGTGAGGTAGAAGAGGATAGTTTTGATCACGAGACGATGCACACATGAAACTTTCCATTGTGTAGATTGCGTGCGAGTAAAAGTGATTCTTCTTGAAAATTGATTATTGATTCGAGCATAAGCACTTAAATATAGTTAATTAGTTATATTTAGTATATTGTACGTCCATTCTAGCCACCCTATTAAGATACCTCGCCGATATTAGTGCATGCATATATGCTTATGAGGCTTTATGCTTTTGTAAGATTGTATTGGAATTTTAATTAGGTATATGTATATAAACTAATTCTAAAGGTTCTTTTCATTTGAAGAATATTAATATTAATATACCTTGTTATCTTCGCCACTTTCGATTATAGGAGACATAGTCATATAGTACAAACTAAAAATGCAAAATATAAACTCCATAAAGAGAAATCAGACATAATATATGATCGAGATCCATTTTCCCCAATTCAAGCATGTTGTAAAGAAAGAAAAAAAAAGTTATTCTTTCTCCAGCAAAAAAGATATCACACCCTCCCTATTCCTAAGATTCCTCTTTCTCTCTCCATCTCTCCTCACCCCTTCATGCTTTTTTTTTTGTTGACGTCCCCTTCATGCTCTTTTTTTTTTTTGACGTGTCCTTCATGCTCATTTATCTTCTCTCTAACTGTTATTTTTTTTGTAAGAATCAAACAACGAAAAGTAACAATTGTGTTCTCGCTGTAAAATGTTTTTAAACGGAAACGAATTTTTCATCGGAAATGTTTTCCATCTAACCTAATAGAGCCTAAGAAGAAGATGGCTCATAAATTTTGAAAAATTCTGTTTTCTGATTCAGAACCATATTAGAACATTTGCACGGAATTATTAAAAGGAATATAATGAACCAAACAAAGTCATGACTCATGATCGACTTCATTGAGGTCTTTGCTTGGTGAATTTATATCCCGAGAGCTGTGGCGTACTAGCGCGACTAGACAATTAGAAGGTTAAGATACTTGTAGTGTTGTCAATCTATTTTTGATACATCGGCATTCTCGGTTGTCTTGGCGTTGAGTGGGTCTTGAGAAACATATGGCTTGAGTGCAAAAAGGAGGGGGTCCGGATCAATGATCTCGGCCGGGAACAGAGCCCGGAGGTCTACATATGCATGAAATCCGAATAGAAGTTGGTGCAAACTAGAAAATTCCTATTAGAGGCATGCAAAAGGTCATATCGTGCGTTCATGACCACGCACCGTGTATCACAAATAGTTGCGAAACGTGTAAAATGCGAGAATCAGGGGACTTAACGCAGCAAAGAAAGTTGCTAGTCGTAAAGACCAGTGGGCGGATTTTAGCAGGTGCATTATGGTCCACGGCACGGGGCCACATATTTTTAGGGGCCCAAATTTGAGGTAGCTCGTTTGGAAAAATTTGATATTCTTGTCGATTAAAAAAGATTACCCTTTCTCTCCTCCATTCTCGATATCTCCTTCCCAAGAAAAAAAAACCCAAATCACGCTACGATTTACCTTCCGAATCACGCTTGAAATCCTTCATTGATTTCTCTCTCTTAGTCGGGGAAGCGGTGATTATGGCAATTTTGGCAAAGACCTTCAAAATTCTTGAATTGTTTTCAATTGAACAAGTAATTCAAATTTTTTTACGTTTATCAAGAGAAAAGAAGATTCTCAATTGCAAATATATCAAGAGAAAGAAGAAATTATACCAATTACAAGGCTTCCGGTGGCGAGATTCATCATCAAGCTAGCTATTGTCGTGAAACCCCGGTACTTTTTATGTTCTTGTTTATTTTTATTTTTTATTGGTGGGTATATTTTTCAATTCACCTTCGATATTTCAATTACAAAAGTTACGGATTTTTTTCTCGTTTTGGATTAAAATGCAATAATTAGGGGAGATGACTAGATGAGAAAACATTATTAGATTATATAATAGATTATCAAATGTTAGGCGGCGGTAGATTGTTTTCGTGAATTTGTATGTTATGCTTTGTATGCGTCATTGAAGAAATTGATATGAAAAAGGAACCGCATTCCCTTTGTTGATGCGTTTGTTTACAACCCAATTTGTTGTCGTGACGTATTGACTTGATGTTTGTGGGAGATTCAAGAGCTTAGTAGGGCTAAATTGGATGATAGTGGTGAGGATGTATAAAACTGGTTCCATGGACTTGTTCTTAATTGTTTGAGCTAGGTTGTGTTGTAGGTGTGGTTTCTTGTTGAGTTTTTTTTGTCCTTGTTTTTATTGCTTTGCTTGGTTGTATTTTTTGACTTTTGAGATGTAGCTTGATTTGTTTGTTCTTAATGTTGTTGGTATTGTGTGTTTGTTGTTGTGGTGTTGTATGTGTGATGACTTAGGATGTATTGGTATTTTTTTGAAGGTTGGTGGTTGAGATCTATTACAAAATTGCGGTACCTACTGGAATTAACGATGCGATGATCCTATTACTATGAAGTGCCAAATTACCAAGGCATCGGGTTGTTTCAATCCTTTTTCATTTTAATTTTGTATATTCGCTCCTGTTTTTTAATTGCATATTATGGCCTAGCATTAGAAAACACGGAATTACGGCTATGAGAAACGTAAGAAACAAAAAAATTTGAAGGGTTACGGAAGTCCTGATGAGGGGCATTAGATAGATTTGTAATTAAAACACCACGAGTTCCTATTGAAAATCCGAATGTTGGTGTTGATATTGAGAATGATAAAAATATGGACAATCAAGATTTTGTTGTTGAAAATGGCGATGATGTTGCACTTTGATATTGAGAATGATGCTTTAGATGATTTTGATAATGAAGAAACATAGAAACTTTTCCCATGCTTGATATTTTTGATCAGGAATTAGGATGGACTTGACTCAAAAATGATTGATTTGATAATAATCGAGGTCCTAAAAGAGATAATTCCTTTGTAAAAGGTCCTAAAGATAAGTCTTCTAATAGGCGATTTCGCAGAGATTTATATACTAGAGCCCTTATCTAATGGAAAAAAAGTGTGATAGAGAATGGCTAGTTTACTCGAAAAGGAAGCGTGCCACGGTATTCTGTTTTGTTGCAAAATCTTTAAGAAAAGGGATTGGTAGAATTCGATTGACAAATGAAGGTTTTAGTGATTGGGCACATATTGGTGAAAGACTTAGAGAAC